>JBAMYA010020052.1:0-16803 GCA_037176975.1 Arrhamphus sclerolepis | reverse complement strand
ATCTGCTGTGCAGACAGTTAATCATCACTGACATTTAATTTAATACATGGAAAATGCTGATCCTGTCTTACTTGACATGCTGAAATCTAGTGACTAATCACAAATCAAGATCTGAAACCTAACATAATAATAATCACCTAGTCACAAGTAAACTGAGCTTTATATTTAGTTAATTACTTTACTCTGTATGAAAGCCTCACATTCTGTAGGCTCTACGTGTAATGGGCACAGAAATATTGTTTTGGAATTTACCTAACTAAAGCCATGATACAACTGCAAAGCTGCAAATGATAAATAGGTAAATAATAGAAATATCCTTCACATAATAAGTACGTGTATTTCTTATCATTGTTGTCATGCAAAGTCAGTGAAAACATACACTACCCAAATAAAGTCAACAATATTTAGAAAAAGAAACCAGACCTTGCATAACAGCATGTATACCAATGAAAAATGTTTATTTGTCAACAAATCCGCACTATGTACTAGACACGTTTTCCCAGGCAGGTCTAGTCACGATACATACCACACCACTCTGTATGAATAGATAAAATGAACATGAACAGCATGAAGCTCTATTGCCGCTGTAATATACTTTGATAAAATATACCATTTCCTTCAACTTGACAGCTTTAAGTGAAGCAAAACATCCCACATGATTATAACGGTAGATTTGCATATGATATTACTGTATTCACAGCCTAACAATCCAACCCCTATCAAATAAATGACTGAAAACAATGCAGAGATTCTTCTGTTAACATGCATTTCATTGTACTGTTGACTGAAGGTAAACTTGCACATGACAAATAATATAATATGATCCAACCCACACAGAATGTTAATTAATCAGCCTGCTATTACGGTAATATTCCAGAGGGTGGCAGCAGACGACCATTTCTTTTCCTGTGCCAAGCAAAATGAAGACGAATGGTGAAAGCCCTTTTGAAGTACAATTTTAAAAAATTAACAATGAACGGTAAACTGTTACACGCATGATACATTTTATTTCTCTAGATCTTCAACTATATATGTGTAGGTGGGTCTACAAAGACGAAGAGGAGTCGAGGATGCTCAAACTCAGAAATGGAGTAGGTTCCTCAGGATTCCAATTAGGATGACGCATGACCCCACCCAAAAATCACCTGTTCAAGTGGCTTTGGGCGTCCTGAAGTTACATAATCTCCCAAAACCTGAAGCTGTATAAATGACTTCGCAGTTTAAAGCAGAGCAGAGCAAACGAGCCATCTTCAGACCTCCACAGGTATCCGCGTTTCAGGTAGGTTTGAAAACTTCGCTGTAATGATATGGCTTTTTAAAGTATCCTCGTTTACGTGCATTTTTTTTTTTTTTCAAAATTCAGTTAAACCCTAAATTTGACAAACCAGTTAAGTTTACGTGCACTTGTCGCAGTCGCGTGCCATTCTTTGACGCAGTTTCAACTTGACTTTACTTTAGGTGCTTTCCTCAGCTTTTGTTTTTACTGTCCAGAATTAAGCATTAATGGTTATGGCAGCATATAGTTTAATTGCGGTAGGCCTACGATTGTATTTAATTAATATTTCAGAAGAAATAAAAAAAATCAGAATATTGCTTGTGGCACGTTAGTGTAAATATTACTCAAATAGTGTAAACATTTCACACTTTATTAAATAAAAAAAAACCCGAATCCCTTATTAACCCCTTAATAAACTAAATTAACACATTTAATGTGTGGTAACAGGTAATGCATGTATAACTATATGGTATTTAATGAAAGTTCAAAGTTTTGTCTTTTTTGCTCCTCAGGTATATAGCTATTTGACACATAAATGAAAGAAAACATGGTTTTATCACTTGTTTTTAGGTTGTTTTATAACTTCCGGCCTTTTCTGTAGGTGGCGGCCCTCTACGTCATATCTATTGTTTTGTCTGATGTTAATAGAGCAGGTGTTCCTAAGCGACATCTGACCAGCAAACAGTGATGAAAAGAAGCAGTAGATGTGCACTGAAAATAGATGATACTGTTTTTGTATTCTTAGACGGAACCTTTTTGATCGCGCGGCCAGTGAAACTTGTTTTAAACGAGACAACATTGTGTGAGAACCATAAACGAAAACGAATCGTCCCTGGGTGGGCTCGAACCACCAACCTTTCGGTTAACAGCCGAACGCGCTAACCGATTGCGCCACAGAGACGAAGCTGACCTCATATGTAGTTTTTACCTTACTTATAGTTACTTTCCCTTTGTAGGACTTTGCTACACTGTGAAGACGAGAGACAACATTCCTTTATATCCAACAAAAAGTAAACATCACACGGAAGGATTCATAAAAGGTAACACATATTTTTAACCTCTCAGTTCGTACTGGCACATTTCCTCGAGTCTGGAAGGCTGCTTATGTAACCCCTTTGCATAAAGGCGGTGACACATCAGACCTTAACAATTACAGGCCAATTTCTAAATTGCCATACCTGTCAAAACTTCTGGAATCTTTAGTAAAGGAACAGCTTCTAGCTTTTCTTTCAGCAAACTATATTTAAAGCGCAAATCAGTCTGGATTTAGGAAAAAGCACAGCCCCATCACAGCTGCCACTCTTGTTTTGAATGATATTATCACTGCTTTGGACAGAGGACAGGTTTTTACGTTACTTATAGTTACTTTCCCTTTGTAGGACTTGGTGTGCTACACTGTGTGAAGACGAGAGACAACATTCCTTCATATCCAACAAAACAAAGTAAACATCACACGGACGGATTCATAAAATGTAAACTCAAATATCAATAGACAAGGTGGTTTTCTTTGCTTGAAAGCATATATTTAGGAGTCTCAAATAACTAACCAATTAAAAACTCTTTAACAATGAAACTTTGGTCACTTATTTTTGAACATTCTTAGTCTTAAGTGGACCATTCAGTGAGCCATTCAGACTTTTAGGGTTTTACAGACTGAGTTCACAACAGAATCATCCATCGTTCCCCACCATTTTCCTGGCTCCACTCTTACTGCTATGAACAGATTTAATGAACTTGTTTAAGGATTCATGCTTACATTCATTTTTATTATCTTCTCCTTTCATGTTGCAGGACACTAAAAACTGGATCTTGAACGACTCACAGAAGACATAAGGGATTGAAGAGGACATCTAGTCATCTTGCTCTGGGGGAGCTGATTGTGGTCAATAGTTTGGACCAGTCACCATTCTCCACTGGTGGTTACTGCTGGTGATTTTTGTAAGGGAAAAAAAAGTCCTATTCTGAATTATTCCACTTGGTGTCATTTACACTAGGAGCATCAAGATGAGTACACTTGATTCAGATGTGATCACTAAACGGGATTTTTTATATAGTCGCCAGGGTAATATTAAGGATTTTCTTCGTATCAATGATGTTGATCAGGCTCTGGATATTTTATGCAAGTCTTTCAATAAAATAGTTGACAAGCGTGCACCTTTTGAACATTACAGAGTTGCAGGTAGAAATAATGCAAATAATTGCACCACTGTAAATACAAGAATGCTTTATGACAATCCAGAAAAATTCTGGAAGACTTATAACAATAAGTCTTCTCTCTCCTTTCCTCTCCTGGTTACAGCAGGTGGAGGCTCAATATCAGATCCAGAAAAAATCTGTGTAGTTTTAAATAAACATTTTATATATGCAAGTAGACTGTTTGACAGAACTTATGAAGGACTCCAGCTGCCCACAATTCAGCCTGACACAAAGGAAATTCCAAGTGCCAGATTCACAATAAAGCTGTTTTCTAGATCTCAAGTTTACAGTGCGTTACTAGCAGAAAAATATAAGAGCTCACTTGGCGCTGACGGTCTTGATCCTGGCTTTTTAAAGGAAGCAGCATCATTTTTAGTTCCTCACATAACACATATTTTTAACCTCTCAGTTCGTACTGGCACATTTCCTCGAGTCTGGAAGGCTGCTTATGTAACCCCTTTGCATAAAGGCGGTGACACATCAGACCTTAACAATTACAGGCCAATTTCTAAATTGCCATACCTGTCAAAACTTCTGGAATCTTTAGTAAAGGAACAGCTTCTAGCTTTTCTTTCAGCAAACTCTATTTTAAGCGCAAATCAGTCTGGATTTAGGAAAAAGCACAGCCCAATCACAGCTGCCACTATTGTTTTGAATGATATTATCACTGCTTTGGACAGAGGACAGCATTGTGCAGCTCTTTTTATTGACATTTCTAAGGCATTTGATACAGTAGATCACTCTGTGCTTCTTGAAAAACTTAAATGTCTTGGATTTGATGGAAATGCCTGCAGCTGGTTTAGGAGTTATCTCATGGACAGAATGCAGTGTGTTTCTGTTAGAAATGTTAAATCAGATTTTCTGCCAGTTGTAAATGGTGTTCCTCAAGGTTCAGTTTTAGGACCTATTTTGTTCACCATTTACATGAATGATATTGTTTCTTCTGTAAGTGGGTGTAATATTCATTTGTATGCTGATGACATTATTATATACTGTAGTGCAGATGATGCTCATTCTGCTGTTGCATCTCTTCAGCGCTGTTTTGATGATTTACAAGTTTCATTCAAGGAACGTAAATTAGTTCTCAATGAAGGTAAAACGAAATACATGCTTTTCACCAGAGCCAAACATACTGATTCTGATGAACTTGTTATCTCCACTAACAGAGGCACCGTGATTGAAAGAGTAACATCATACAAATATCTGGGAATTTGGCTTGATGAGAATTTTACTTTTACACGCCATGTAACCGAGCTGGCAAGCAAATTGAGTGAAATGGTTAACTTCTTTGAGGAAAATAAATCAGTTTTTCCTCTGCATGGTAGAAAAAGACTTGTTGAAAGATCTTTTTTGCCAACTTTGGATTATGCTGACATTATCTACATGTATGCTTCACCAGAAACCCTCAAGCAATTAGATGTTCCATATCACTCCATGCTAAGATTTATCACCAACAGCATTGATACTCATCCTTGTGAGCTGTATGCTAATGTGGGGTGGCCCTCCCTTCCTCTGCGGCGTGAGAGAAGCTTGGTTTTATTCACTTACAAAGCTTTACAGGGTTTTTTACCCCCTTACATTGCTTCAATGTTGAGTCCTACTCAAGCACGCAACAGGAATGTGATTTATTTACAGGAGCAGACTGCTTCTACTGAGCTTGGGAGAAGCAGGTTTACTTACTGTGCACCTGCAGCCTGGAATAAGATGCAGGAAAATCTAAAGCTTAAATCATATTTGTCATTGTCAAGTTTCAAAAATCAAATTTCTTCTTACTTCTTAAATTTATGTCCAAGACCAGTTCTTGGGAACAAGCATCACTGCTCAGGGCCACAGCACATCAGCATGTAGTTTGGGAGTTTGTTGTTGCTCGGAAAATATCCTATTGTTTTTGAGATTGTATTTGAGTTTTCTGTAACTGAAATCTGAAATCATACTAGCATTATTCATAAATAAAACTGAATGTTAAAGCAAATTAATGTTTAAGTTTGTTATTCCTTTTAAATGAAATGACTGCATTGAGTTCTGTTGCTTTGTGTTTTTATCTTCCCAAATTATAATCTACACATGTACGTCGGATACATTTTTTGAGAAAGGTGTTGTTCAGTTCACCTCATGTCAAAGGTGGAGCCTTTGAAAGTCGGTCTGAGAGTCTCGGCTGCTGTCGACTGAGTGTAGGGGACGGAGAAGCGGCTTTGGGTCCAGTATATGTCCTTCACAATGGGAGCCAGGTTCTGGTACATGTCGTCCACGGCCAGCATCGACACCTGAGTGAAGCAGGGACTGAATTCAAATCTCATTCTGAACGCTCATGCTGGTCATATCAAGGAAAAATGTTTGGAGAGGAAAACCTGAATGTTTCTGTCAATCAGCTGATTGGTTTCAAAGTCGTCGTCATCTTCGCCAAATGGGTTGATGATCAGCTCTCCCACCTACAGAGCAGATATGGAACACTAAAGGCTCTACAAGCATTCAGGGCATGTCGGGAAAATGTACTTAACCAAGTAAAAAATGCTTGTTTTACAGCACAAGGTCTCAGAGTAAAACATTAATAGTGATGCAGCAGTATTTTACTGACTCGTGTCAGTTAACGCAGTTACACCAGGTGGCATGTTTACAGCTGTAAGGGGAAGTATAGACCAGTTGAAAGAAAACACCTCATACATTAAACGTGAAACAAAAAGCACAATATTCTTTTCTGAAATGGAGAATCTTGAATGTGTATTGTAGCATGGCTGAGCAAGTGTTGAGGTTACCTTGAGCCAGCCGGTGTAGAAGAAGAACTGCAGCAGGGTGAAAACGGGGACGTAATGTCCAGTTTGTGACCGCTGTAACCCTTCTCAGGGTTCAGGAATTGCCGGCCAATCACACAGAACGCAAAAAATGAGTAAACAGCAAGAGTTACCACCTGCACAGGGAAGGAAAAAGAAAGTGTTGCAGTCAGCTGTTGAATAAATTACATGGTTTTAAATTAGATCAGGGGGCCAAACTCATTTCCACCAAGGGCCACATCTGCATGACAGGTTAACTGTAAGAAAATGGAACAACTCCTTAACACATTGTTAAGTGTTAATGTTAAATAAAAACAGTTTATGCATTAATTTTTGTTTATTTAAGTTACAAATGTCAGGGTCATGTGCAGACATTTTTTGGAGGGGGGCTGTGTTCAAGCCAACAGGAAAGGCCAAACTAAAAAAAACCTGAGAATTTTTTTTGACGTAGAAGTTTGGACTACAAACTCTATTTGAAGTAAAAGTCTGTATTTCTGTAGAAATCACACATTTTTTGGTGCTTAAAAAAAACAACAAATAGGAACGGAAATTCTGAAAAACTGAGTTGTCATTTTTTTCATACAAGTATGACTTCATGTCACAAATTGTAAATTTTTTGGAACTTTTAGCATAACATTGTGGATTTTGCAAAATTGTGACCTTTAAACTTAATACTAAAATAATTTTTTTTGAAAATATGAAAATTGCAACTTTATTTGTAAAAACAACTTTGCCATAAAAAGTAAATTTTGTATCCATTTAAAAAAGTAAAGTAAAATAAAAATGTCTTAATCATAAGTTTTGCACAATTGCAATGTTTTGATTGTAAAAATCAAAACGTGAAACATAAAAATATTAAACTTAATATTGCCAATTTTTGTTGTACAATATTGAGAAAACTGTGAATTTCAGTATATGCTATGAAGCAGCACACACTTCTATGATGATATCTGGTATTTGTTTGTGAACATTTAGGAAGAAATTGTTAAATTCAATTCATTATGACACCATCACTTAATGTGTTTAGAGAAATTACTTAATAATTACATTTAAAGCAGGCATCATGGAAGCTTTGTAACAGTATTCATATGAAACATGAATAAATTAGTTGACTGCTGTTGCATATTTCCCTGGTTGTTTACTTCAAGAAGCTTACATAGCAGATGTCCATTTAAAGTTTCACATGACCATTGAACAACAGTACTTGTGCACATGTGTGTAGACCTGCACATGTGTGTAGACCTGCACATGTGTGTAGACCTGCACCTGTGTGTAGACCAGCACCTGTGTGTAGACCAGCGGGATGCTGATCCAGTCATAGTGGAACAGCAGACTGCACTTGGCTCTGTAGTTGTTGAGCTCCTGCAGGTAAAGTAAAGCAGATCATCCTCACTGCTATAATAACTGTGAGCTACATGAAAAGTTTGGGATTCGGCTGTTGTGTTTATTTGCAGAAGACAGTAAATATCTCACGTCCATCAGCAGCCTCAGAGCAATGTCGTCCCTCACTCGACCCTCCTCTCTGGCTCTGGACGCCAGGTTTGAGAACCACGTCAGAGGCATCCAGTACTTGTTGAAATCCGAGTGCAGAGACTCAAACTTTTTCAGCTCGTGTGATGTCATAAATCCTGTGAGAATATTACACACCAACACCAAAAATCATATCTCTCATCTCAAATAACAAATGTTCCGTCAAGCAACCAAATAAACATGCTTACTAGTATAGATGGGAATGGGCTGCTGTGTTACATTTTTGGCAGCTGGGGGACGCTTGGCAGTCCTTCCCTTACATGGAGCATCTTTTAAATAGCATTTGGTCTGTGTAGATTCTTAGTTGTTCAGAGTCAGTCAAACAAAAATACAAAATGTGGACTTTTATTCTTAAAAAACTTCTGTTGTTCTTAAATATCTCATTATGGTGTAGTTTTATATTTCGGTTACATAATTTCAGGAATGGAACATTTTTCTTTCAAATTGATTTCTCTGATTTATCTTAATGAATCACCAAAGGCACATTTTCTCCATTATATAATGTTGTACAGACCAAATATAAAACTTCACTATCTAAAGAGGTAAAAAGTTAAAACTTTGGTCCATTGTGATCTTGAAAAACTGACCAAAGACTACAATGTATGTGCTCTATAGTTAGGGAGAAGAAAGAAAACATGATCATTTGATGTCTAACATTTGAAGCAATTCTTTAAAGTTGGCTTAACAATTCTCTCTTCTTTCTCCAAGAGTTTTCACAATCATCCCAAATATTTAAGGTGAAATGACCATGTTTGCATTAGGTTTCTTTTTCACCAGTTTTCATGTTTTCAGCATGGTGCCTTCTGTGGTTAGCACTGTTGGTTCCTGCATGAGCTCTCAGCTGGGTTCTCTCTGTCTTCAGTGGTTTTGGACGTTCTCCCTGTGGCTCTGTGGCTTTTCTTCTGGTTCTCAGGTTTCCTCCCACAGTACAGAAACATGCACATTACTGAGTGATAACTGGTGATTCTAAATTGCCCATAAGAGTGACTGTGAGCCTCTGTGGTTGCTTCCCTGACATGGACTGGTGAACTGTTCAGGGTGTACCCCTGCCTTTCTGCCTTTTCAATCTTATATTTAGCTGCATTTAAAAAAAAAAAAAAAAAGAAAAATGACCTTCTCTGTCACAAGAATTAACTTTATGTTCCAAAAAAAGAAAAAGAAATAAATTTATTGTAAATAAAATAATCTCAGTAGCAGGTGATGGGGTTCCCCTTGTGATTTTAGTATTTTTCTGGTTTCTGCAATTTTATTTTATTTATTTATTTATTTATTAATGGGAGCGGGTTATCAGCTCCACATCCCCACCCTGGAGGACCAGGTTATCACACTTCGACCTACCAGCGGTCTTTCAACTCCAGCCAACATACTGGAGCTCTAGGGGTCACTGGAACCCGCACGCCAAACCACCACTGCAAGGTGGCGCTCCCAGTGGTGTGCTTTTAGTATATTCATCTATAAGTAAAATATCCGAACACTTTCTCCACTACCTACAGGAGGTCTGCTTAACAGACCTGATGCGATTGAAAGCCAGTGATGTTGTTGCAGTTTTTTTCACCAACATGATGATGATAATTTCAACTTGATAGGTCTTCACTGACCTCAGAAGAAAACTGCTAAATGATAAACCATCAAGGAGATCAGTATTGTATCTGTATTGTTGGTCTTCTGCACACATACGTCTTCCTCTATCCTTTCCTAACTATCGAAGTTCAGAGACTTTGTGTAAGGCGTGCTACACAGATTTCATGACTTTGGTGAATATCTGTAAATGTGGTTGATTCCTCTGCGCTGTTGTTCTCACCAGCCTCCACAATGTGCTCCAAGGTTGGGAAACGTTTGAGAACCCTGGTGCTGATGGAGCGCAGGATCAGGACTGATGACAAGTTGGCGTATCTCATAAGGGTTCGCCGCAGCAGGCGACCCCTCTCATCTGCACCGTGGACGTTCCCAGACACCACCATCATCAGGTTGTCAGGCAGCGGGAAGCTGGTGTACTGACCCCACCACCGATTAAAGGCCAGGGTTACATAGAAACCTACAAGGGAACAAAATATATATGAAACTGAGACATATTTAGATTTGAGTAAGAAGAGTCTACTGATTTGGTCTTACCAAGAACAAACAGAACTGGGATGAAGTTTGCATTGGTGAACTGATCACAGTAGAGGGCGACACGCTCAAACTGTTCCTGCTGCCTTGGTGTGAGGAGAAACCTGTGAAGGGAAAGAAACTAGAAAAGATATGGCAGCAAAAAGCTGGATGGTAACATAAAGTTAATTAATTTACCTGTAAAACAGACTGAAAAGTAGGTAAACTGCACAAAACACCAAGAACTCCTTATACAGCAGCCTGTAGATGCTTCCCTTCCACCTGAACAGGAGTCTGGAGAAGCCACAAAACCTGGCATTGGCCACTTCAAGAGAGTAAGAAACGGTCATGCTTTGGCATGAACGTCCTGCTAAATGAAAGCACCAGTTGTTAGGGGGGAAAATTATTAGTTGAAAAACATATGTTGAGGTGTGTTACCTGCACACGAGCTGGTCCTGATTAGTTCCCTGCTGTCCTGGGAAAAAACCTTTCTCCTCTGGAGTTCAATTTAAATCTTTCTGCTGTGCTGTCATATATCAACATCTAGAATTTATTACTGGGAACCTGCTGCCAGAGAGAAGGAGCCGTTTTGATCAGTGAAAAAGTTACTACATCAGAGGGTTTAGGAGCTGTAAAGTTCCTAGAAAACACAACAATGTTTTAATGATGACATTTCACTACTGACATTGAAGTTAAAGACATAAGGTGGGTAGGAACTATGCGTCTGTGTCGAAGTTTAAACAGTAAAACGTGTCATTTATTATACAGAAAATCATGTAAAAAGGAAAAAAAAATATGTAGAAATGATAAGAATAAATGTTCACAGTCATTCAAGTCTTAACATGAAGTCCTTAAAATTTAGACATTTTTTTCATTTTATTTTTTTTCACATCCCAACTTCCATACAAACATAAATATAAACCCACAAATTTGATCACAAAAAACAATAAGAATAAAAATTGTTTCCAGAAAAAAATTAAATGAGTTATAAAACTTGCTGTTGAAATAATTACAGATAAATATTCTCAAAATCCTTGAGTTGATTGTTTAGTATAGGGGTGCATTTTAGCACGAAATAAGCCATCTGATTTTACACACAGAAACTAAAGTCCAAAATCAGTGTTTAGTCCTTAGATCTTTTCTGAGAAGTAGGAAACAAACAAAACAACAACAACAAAGTAGAGCTTTTAAATGATCCATATTTATCTGGAAATGATGTAATTAACAGTGTTGTAATATCCTGCATTTAATTTGATGATCAGCATTTTATTTTCTATGATTTTATATTTATTGCTGTTATTGGATCATTTTGATCAGATTTGCTTTGTAAATCCTAACTGTTCTCTACATGTGAGAGAAACTAAGTTCACATGTTAAAACCTTTCATTTTAATGCTCAACAAAGTCACTTTTATGTTTCCACTGCGAGGGAACATCAAACCTTATTTACATGGTGGTTTAAGGGAGATATTTGGAATTGAAAATATGTTAAAATTCACTATTTTTTTTCTTTAACACACTTGTAAAAGACTGTCCAGAAATCGCCTGAGCACTTTGAACTTGTTATCTGTTGTCTGGACCCAATATCTCAGTTCAGAAAATCAAATAAAACGATCAGTGACTGAGGATTCTGGTGTAATTTACTGGTGATTGTGATAAGAAATGTCCAAACGTCAGACCTGTCAGTCGGGTCCATCCCTCCTGCCTGTCAGCCTTTGTCACTGTCTGTTGTGCTTAGTTCACCTGTTTGTTTTTCACACACCGTTACAGCAGTTCCCTGTAAATCAGGTTCTTGTTTTCTAGCTGTGTTTTATCCACTGACTCTGTTTGCTCTCCCCTGAATAGAAGTTTATGAGGCTCTGTATCCGCCATTAAGGCCTGGACCAGTCACTTCCCTGTTCCCCGCCTCAATCATCTGCACCTTCACAGCGCTCACATGTTTAACCTGTTTTATTACCAACAGATTTATGTATTTGTCATGTTATAAATTATCATCATTATCTCAATGGAAACATTCTTTCCGAGAGAGAGAGAGAGAGAGAGAGAGAGAGAGAGAGAGAGAGAGAGAGAGAGAAAGAAAGGAAGAAAGAGAAAAGAGGAAAAGGAAACTGTGAAGTTACAATTCTTAACCATTAGATGGCAGTGTTGTGACGTGCATAGAGTAATAAGAGTATTTTATTTATCTCAACCAAAGATACCTAACGTCTCTATTATTGAAAATAAACATTTACAACATTTGACATGTTTTCACATGTCATGTTCCTTTACTTATCTAAAAAATAATAATAAAAAAAAGGAGATAAGATATTTCTGTTTGACATTTTGAATGAATATTTTTTGTTTTCCTGTAAGGCATGTTACCATTTTATTTTCTGGGATGCACATCACGTTTCATACTTCATCATTACCTCCTTTTCTATCAACATTATATGGGCGCTCCTACAGATAATCAACATCTAGGCTTTCCCTTTTAGCGTTTTGGCTTCTCACCGAGGCATCTGACAATGCTTGTCTGTGATTTGGATCAAGATGAAACATTCTCCAGGATTATCATGGATACTCCTAAAAAAAATGTTTCAGTCTAATCATTTCATGACTTGAGCCACTGGATCTGCTGTTCGCAGCTGAGACTTCTGAGAAAAGGACAGAGACAGCAGCTCCATGTTGATCATTTCGGTAACTCAATGCTGTAATTACAACTTCCCACAGTGAGTGAAACTAGAGCTAAAGTTGAGGAGAGAAAAAAAAGACAGAGAGAGCAAGAGAGAGATTAAGAAAAAAAAATGGCCCAGGTTGGGCCATTTCTCCTAGGGCAAAAAGTTTAGGAGTGACAGAGAAAAAAGAAATCACATATGATCTCCTTTGTTCTCTGTTACTTGTTGGAGTTATATATCACCAACTTCAAACGAGAAATCTTTAATCTCTTTTCTATCTTGCTACGGTATTCAAAGGTTTTCCAACATCAACACTGTGCATCAGTCAATATAAACCTCGTGTATTTTATTTTAAGAGATTTATGAAAGCTTTTACATGATAGTTGCTTATTCAAAAGCAGTTTTAGCATTAGACTTGACCATTCAGTTTTAATAAAACAAACAAACAAACAAAACTTTTGTATATATCTTAGTTTTGAGTACTTTAATACCATTCAGGCTCACTGGGTCTGCTGGAGCCACTCCCAGTTGTCAGCGGGAAAAAGGAAGGATACACCCTGGAAAGGTTGCCCGTCAATCCCAGGATTAGTCAAAACTGCTACTCGAACAGCATTTTGACAAGAGGACTGAGAAGGTCTGACTGTGGACAATGAGGAAGAGGAACTCCGCTCTAGACCAGAAACATGTGACCTGGACTCGACAGACCTGGAATGTTAACCTATCCCGAACCACTTGAGAGTGGAGGTCATGTGTTTTGGGTGGAGAATGGAGCTCCATTTTCTCCACCATCTTCAGATCCTCTTGGTACGGGCTGGGAATGCCCATTTGCATTGTGGGTCATGTGGCAACCATGGAAAAAGCTACAGTAGTGGACGGAAAACAATGGATCTTTTGAATGGAAAAAAAATCCCAAAGACTGGAACTTTCAAATCTCTTTAGTCATATTTCCAAATGGACTTTCCAGGACATAAAAACCGTCAAATTGTCTTGCTGTTATAACAAAGTCACTTGAACACATGTGAGTCAAATGTCCTCATTTGCGTACGTATTCAGCGTCTCTTTTAAAAGTCTTGCGCAGCTTAACTACATGATACGCACATGAAGAAAAAAAAACCTGACTAATCAGAGGTGTGAACAACCATACTCCAGTTCTTTTAATCTCAACATTCTTATGTAGAAAGCCTTCAAATAAGCATGATAAACAGATGAAACAGTAAAATAACTGCAAAATTCAACATTAGTACGATAACACACAGTGCTAACCTACAAATGACAAGTAAACAAAATAAACAGGGACAGTGGAAGTATACAATATTGCTTATGGTACATGTTTATGTCGAGGCAGGAAGAGCAGTGAGGTTATCCTGTTTTCACTTTCTGTTAAATTATGACTATGTGAAGCACTTCTGCAGTTAGACACACAGCAGTATGTAACCATTCTTATGTATCTGATTTATACAACAAAATATAAGTATATAAAAACAAAGCAGCACAACATATGGCTCTCCTCTACCAGCACGGTGGACTTCCCAAGAGGAGTACAACAGTGTGAGGACACATCCTAGTCACTAGCCTTTAGCAACATGGGTTTAATGGCATTTACCTCATCTGGAACCAAAAACAGAGTCAAAGTAAAAAGAAGATATACAATGTTTGTCCATCATATTCTCTTTCCCAACTCATCACCTACTGGCACTTAAGTTTCAGAAGTTAGCATGTCCAGCTAACTAGCTAGCAGCTATGGAGTGTGCTGATCAATATTTTCTGAACACTTCTTTCAGTTTGCGTCTCACGACAATCAGTCACTCCATTGCTATAGTATTTGTGTGAACAAATCCAGTGTAGTGTAGTTTTTCTGCAACAAGCTACGGGTTTTCCAGCTCATAACTGCAACACAGTCAACTCGGGCACGATATAATTACCACTTCTGAGATCTAACTCTCCAGAAAAAATGTAGCACATAAATGTTTTTGAGACTAAAAAGCACACTATTAACAAATATTTGTTTGTGGGATTACAAATAGAAAATCGTGATTACTAGTTAGCTCAGCAAGGCTAGTGCTGGGAAGGTTGGTGGAGTACGCTAATGAGCTAAACATGTTATCTTCTAAATATGTTTTCCTCTTCAAAGTGTTAGTCGACATAAAACTCTAAATTTTGTAAATAAAAAGAAAAAACAATTCAACCAAATTCAGTGGTTTCTTTATTTATTTCTCCCGAAAGGATTATCAGCTAAGGATGCTAACTTATCACCTCGGTTCATTCTTTTTAAACAAGTGTTTTTGTTGTTTTTTGGGTTTTTTCTTTTTTTTGGACAACTTCAAAGAAAGCGTCTCGTACAGTAACTGCTCTCACAACATCAGTGTTATTGTAAAGCTAACAACGACAATGTAAAGCTTAAACATAGAAACAATAATTGAAAACATTTTCTGCTGGGATAGCAGACTAAAACATAAATTCAAAAAATAAAATACAGTGGACATCACTTTTTGTGACAGCCCTTCCCTTCTCAAATATGTCTTTTTCTTATGCAGATTATTTTCTTTCTTTTTTTTTTACATAACAGAAATACAAAATGTGGTGGAAAATATGTGAAAGCTCAGATTTTTAAATTCCATGAAAATGCACACCCTCGCCACACCCTCTGGTTCTTATTGAAAGTGTGTAAGATGTTGGTCTGTTTTTCACATCTTAGATTACAATCGAGTGTCTGTGTCCTGCACTTTCGCAGTGGCCTGGACGTTCAGTCTTTTTGTGTGTTTGTGTCTCTGACTGGCCTTGTCTTCAGTTTACTGAAGCACCATTTCATAGATTTTTTTCAGC
Organism: Arrhamphus sclerolepis; assembly: GCA_037176975.1. Lineage (NCBI taxonomy): Eukaryota > Metazoa > Chordata > Actinopteri > Beloniformes > Hemiramphidae > Arrhamphus > Arrhamphus sclerolepis. The sequence continues at coordinate 1,469 of JBAMYA010020052.1, read as the reverse complement.
CAATCAGCATTCACGTGCATTTCAGGATCTGACCACTCTGGCATTTTCCAACCAATCTGTATTTTAGTGTATGACAAAAAACAAGAACAAAACTTCCATAATAATAAATGGCACATAGATTTCAGACTTATCTATATCTTATAAGCCACATTTTACTGAACTACCTGTGACCACTGACACCATCAGGAAACCTCAGGCAGCAGAGTAAAAAACAAAAAAGTAATTCCTACTAGAAAACAAAATTTCACAGGATGAGGTAAAGATAAACACACAAAAGCTTACTTTACTTACAAGTAAGCAAGGTAATTAAAAATAAGTTCTTTGTAGAGTTGAAAACAACACTGAAATTAACATTTGTAAGAAGTTCAACCTTTACCAGAGTAGATGTAAATGTGTCTTTAAAGAAAAAAGGCCCCCGTTCCCTTTCAAACCGTCACTGCGTTCTTTGGGTCCCACAGGAAAAGGACCGGATTGAATCACTTCCTCTTTCATTGTGATGCTTCAGAGGGTGGACTGTGCTCTTTGCTTTCTCTGAAGCACACTCCTCAAACTGCCCGTCTTCAGTGTAAATCTAAAACAATAATTTGGCATTCTGGGGAAAGTACAGTTATTCACTTTTTGGGCGGACAAAAGACAGATAAAGCCCTGGAATCTCTCTTAACTTGGAGCTGGAGCCAAGAGGAGATTTGCTTAGATTAACATGAAGACAAGATGAAAGGGAACAGCTAACACAGTTCTTTTTGAGGTTTAAAATGTCCCATCTACACTAGCACATCGCAAATGTGTGAATTGCAAAATAAAACTTTTGTAAATACAGATTTGGTACAATTATTTTGTTTCACATGTCCTTCAAAACTTTACCAATGCACATTACCAACATGAAGTATTTCCACCTAAGAGACAACAAAAAAATGCCTCTTTTTTTTTTTTAGTTTACAGTGAGATTGTTTACAGTGGGGTTTATATGGCTTGACTTTGACTGCTTTTGTCAAGTTTGATTAGTAAACATCTGTCAGTGAGCTCTGAGTATGCAGCTGGTTGGCAGCTGCATATTATTTACTTGAGTTGTACTAAAATAGACACTAGCAAAGCCAAAAAAAAAGCTAATTTGTAACAATTTGATGTCAGAGAAGAAGAGCCTGGAATATAAACGCTGTGTTTCAGAGAGTTCAGGAGATGTGGCCTTCCAGATTCGACTTGAAGAGGTTTGAAACACACAGTACGGTATCTATACATTTGAGACAGTAAATTAAACCCTGTAAAGCCTCTACAGAGTTCTTGAAAGGACCTTAAATATTTGTCAAACATCTTTTTCTTCTTGCTGTTTGCCTCTGAAAGTCCTTATTTTAAACCATTTGGGACAAATGCCAACATCTTAGCCAGTGTCATTTTAACTAGTCTTAAAGCTTGCTATTTGATTCAAGAATAATTTAGAAATGTATTTCTTTAAAAACTACTATATATATATA
>JBAMYA010020011.1:0-16804 GCA_037176975.1 Arrhamphus sclerolepis | reverse complement strand
CTCTCCACCTCAGTTATTCCACCTTAAAGCAGCTGCTCTCCACCTCAGTTATTCCACTTTCTGATGTCAGAACTGAACCAAACGTTTCTTCTCATTCGAAGTTTATAATCGTCTTTAAACTCTCGCAAATCACACAAAAGATAAGATGAAGTGATGGCGTGGATGTGGCCCGGATGTAGCCCTTGAGTTTAACAGGTGTGATCTAGACAGTGATAACCCAGTTCTCCTTTTTCAAGTGCAAAAATCCAGACCAGCATCTCTGGACCTGATCGATCTGTCCAGGGCTCTGAAACCGTAACGATGCTACGAGAATCAGACCAGTGACCTCATCGAAGCCTTCAGACTTGTTGGCAGCCAGTCTGATCTTTCAGGAAACAGATGCAGGAGTGGAAGGATTTGTTTTAACTAACGCCAGCAACACTCGACGTATCAAATGTGCCGCTCGCTCCGTACCGCCGAATCTGCGTGAGGCTGAATATTTCATGAAGACATGACGCCTCGCTGCACCCGTTAGTTAGACCGAGTGCTGGAGGCCGAAGCCTGCGGTTCCAGGAACAACCCTTCGCCTCGCATGGAGTGAAGTTTAGGTTTGTCATCTGTGAAATGTTTTTGTACGCATTTAAGTTCTATTTTTGGGGTCCGAGCATTAAAAAAGGTTGATCTGCTCGAATGCTGGTGGTCAGATCTCAACTTGGATTTCTCTAACTTGAGTGTCTCCTGGGTTGAAGTTGTGATTGTTTGAAAACCAGCGATTCCAGTAACTCCCTCTAAACAACCATCAAGACACAACAGGTGCGACTCAGAGGGGTCATGAGCCGACGTAGATGAAGGTCACGCCTCTCAGAAAACAGCCAAGAACCCGACGGGAATGAAACATGAAATGTCGAGAGGATTTAGGTAAAAGGTGAAATCAGGCCGGCGCTCCGACACAAAGACAATCACGCAGATTAAACGTAGACCAGTGGGGTGTGTGTGTGTGGGGGGGGTGGACTAGCGCTGGATTAGTGAAGAGGCTGCGGAGCGAAGAGGAAGATCAGGTGATGACAACATACACCTGCTCCTGTTTTAAGGAGGCATCAATGATTCATGGTTCACGCCTCGTCTCAGGAATGTGAAAAGCACACGAGCTTGTCGAAGGTGGACGTTATACGATCAAAACGGAGCGTCCAGATCCTCCTGGAGAGTCTCTAAGACGGGTGGACATGTTGAGGACGGAGCCGAGACGTTGCAGTCTGGACGGTAAACAAGATGGCTGCAGTGGAAGAACAGCGGTCGTTTAACAGAGAGCCTGCGCCTCCTTTCCAGACCCCACAGCTGTCCAGATGTGGCTCTGGTCTGTCATAGAACCGGAGGTCCACCAAGAAATGTTGGTTTTCAGTTGGTCTGGAGGTCAGTCTGGTCCAGACTGGGTCACTGAGAACGTTGGTCTGCCGCCATGTTTGGATCGCTGTCCAACCACAGACGCACATTTGAGTCTGGAACAGTCGAGGTCACAGAGTTCTTGGTCCACCAGAAGGTGCTCAGGTCCAGTGGCTGCAAGACAACAACCCCCCCCCAAACCATGACCCCTCCCCCACTGTTCTACGTTTCCGCTGTAATACTCTTTCTGGCTTTAGCCAGTCCTGGTTCTGGACTTCACTACCAAACTGGTCCAGTTTAGACCGGACGTGGTTCCACAAATCTGTTGGTTCAATCAGACAGTTTTCTGTGGACTGAAGTCCTGCTTCCCCCTTCTTTTAAGACAGAAGACGTCTTCTCCTGGAAAGTCTTCCAAACATTTAATGAGTGTCCTCATCTACTTCCTGTTGTGATCTACTTCCTGTCATCTACTTCCTGTCCTCATCTCTTTCCTGCCCTTGTTTACATCCTGTCTTTGTCAACTTTCTGCCTTCATCTACTTCCTTTCTTCGTCTACTTCACGTCCTCATCTACATCCTGTCTTTGACTGCTTCTCGTGTTCATCCACTTCTCGTCTTTATCTACTTCCCGTCTTCGTCTACTTCCTTTCTTCATCTGCTTCCCACCTTCGTCTACTTCCTGTCTTTGTTTATTTCTTTTCTTCATCCACTTCCTGCCCTCATCTATTTCCCATCTTCATCTACTTCCTGCCCTCGTCTACTTCCTGTCTTCAGTGATGAAGGTCTTGGATTGTTGTTATAGCCCTTTACAGACTGATTTGCAGCAACAGTTGCTTCTCTAAGACCATTGCTGATGTCTTTCCCTCATGGCACTTGACATCTTAAATCCAATGGAAGCAGTAAGAGGGTACTTAGTATTACCCTGACAACACATCAAAAATAACTATTAAGTGTCACAAAAGAGCTAAAAAGACACCTGTAAGACACACAAAGGGACACTTAGGAAGTAAAAAGTCAATAAACACAAATAATAAAACTAAATTGATCGCTGAGATGCAGAAAGCAAACACACTTTAGAGGAAAGTAAAGTCTGAATGGTTTGTTACGCCATCAAAGACTGGACGTGGAGGACGGGCTGAGGGAGGGACTGGGGGACGGTGACAGGAAGACAGACAGACGGTCAGACCGTCAGTCAGACAGATAGACAGATGGTCAGACAGACAGACAGAGAGACAGTGAGATACACAGTCAGTCAGACAGACAGACAGTCAGTCAGTCAGACAGGCAGTCAGATAGACGGACAGACAGTCAGTCAGACAGACAGTCAGTCAGTCAGACAGGCAGTCAGATAGACGGACAGACAGTCAGATAGACAGTCAGTCAGTCAGACAGGCAGACAGACAGTCAGGCAGACAGACAGGCAGGCAGACAGGCCTGAGTTTAAGACTCCCTCAGTCACATCTGCCATCACGCTCCTGCAGCCTCTCGCTCACGTCTGACTGTGAAGCCGTGACTGGTCGGCTGGAATCCCTCTATTTACGCTGCTAAAAATAGATTTCACACATTCAGATGACGCGGCTTCTCGTGACAAGACCCCCCGTCAACCCCTCCTCCAAAGCTGGAGTCACGCCGTTATTGGTATTCAACCTGCACCCCCCTCCCCCTATGATCTCTGGACAGGCGGTGGATGGATGGATGGATGGATGGATGGATGGATGGATGGATGGATGGATGGATGGAAGAATGATGGATGGATGGATGGATGGATGGATGGATGGATGGATGGATGGGTGACAGAGTGAAGGTAGAAGGGAGAAAGAGGGGGCAGTAATCAATACTATGACTCATTCTTTCTGCAGCGGCTACTTCCTAACAGCATTCATTAAAGCAAACCTAATCATTTTGGCTGGATAATCAGATCCTGTGAAGCTCCATCTTCCCTCCTACCCCCCACTCCCACATTCAAATGACCCACAATGAACCTGAAATGTTGGGGGGGGGCAGCATATCACACCAAACATCTAATGTCCACACTGATGGGATATCTGTATTACACAACCTCAGAGACATGAAACAAAAGCGTCTCTTCCAGACGTCAGCACTCAACGTCCACATCAAATCTAAATTTGACATCTAAATGTTTGACGTCTTCTTCGTCGTGCCACTCGCCATCTGACCAGAAAAACTGCTTCTTAATGGCATCTCGGAGCTCATCATTTTCATGCCAAATGCTTCGAAACTATGGATGACTCATCCTGCACTGGGGGGGGGGCATCTGCAACTCTGCATCAAACAAAAAAACAAACAAAAACTGTCTGTAAATTTAAAATTAAAATCAAATTTTCACTATTTATTTAACAAAAATGAAGAAAGAAAAAAGGTGGGTGATACGTAGGGTTTAAGGGAGAATGTTGCAGGTGGCGTTTTTGCAAGTTTTGTTGTTACAGGAGAAATTCTGGTTGCGTGCTAACACAATGCCAAGAGTGCAGGACGTCAGCAGTGGTCTTAGAGAGGCAAATGCTGCAGCACATCAATCAGAGCAGGGTCCTAAAAACAATTTCACTCTGGCGCTCAGCTGTTATTCCATGAGAAGGAAAAATCGACAAGCGGGAAAAGAATTCAAGACAGCTGTCAATCTTCCCGGGAAACGTTGCCCATCCCAACGAATGAACCCAAAAGTCGGACCATGAAGTGCTCATAGAGATGCAGAAAAACCTAATACCAAAACCAAGTAATCAGGTGGGTGAAGGGGTCAAAGATGGGTCACTGCGTCCAGCGTCCTTTTCCTGTACGAGAACCTTTAATAAAAGCCTCTAGAGAAACAAAAACTTTTTTTTTTTTTTTTTACAAACTTTCTCACAACTTTACTTTTTTTTTTTTTTTTTTTTTACCAGCTGCACAACCAATGTTGTAATGTGTCAAGTTTTTATACACCTGTTGATATGTAGATATAAGGATCGGGGCCCTGGAGCCCAAAATGATTGACATTCATGTCATTTCTGGAAGGACAGAAAAACTCAGAGACACCACAAACCTATCTGTAAATGTGTGCCAAATAGGTGGAATAAAACCACAAAAGTAAAAAACAAAACAAAACATAACAATAATAATAATAATTAAACCAAGGTCCACCAGTCTGTGGCTCACAACCACCTAAAATAAAAGCAAAATTACCAGAAGAAACGCATAATAACGATAAAGACAGTTTCCTCTGATGTGTCAAACATCAGATTCAAGGTCTCCGCTAAATCTCACCTGAGTTAATTAACTGCTCTTACTTCATCATCTTAATTAATCAGCGGTGAAATGGTCCCATCAGGTCACATCATCATCATCATCATCATCATCATCGGCTCACCTCACATCTCTGGAGGTGAAGCAGTGTTCAGGTTCATGGCGGCTCTGCGTCCCGCCGCTCCCCGGCTGACAGGCTCCTTCCGCGGGGTGCGTCCGCCGGTCGGAGCCGCTGTGACCGCCTCGACTCCTCCTCCTTCTCCGCCCCGTAGCCCGCCGCTCTGTCGGGTTCTGGTCTCCCCAAGACTCAGTCAGTCCTGTCGGAGGGTGGACGGTGATCCAGCCGGGCTCCAGTAGTTACATCAGAACCACAACCAGAACCCGGGACGTCCTCCAGGTGGCGGGAAGGGGAGGCGGCGCCCCCTGGTGGCCACGGCCGAACATGTCAGTAATTAACGGAAGCTAGCAAGTAGCAATGTTGTTGAAAGAAAAAAAAAATAGACATAAAAATGAAATTGAGTAAAAGATCATTACAAAAATAGCAACATATAATGAAAATTCGTAATATTAAAGAGTTTTCAGCTGATTTTAACCCTCTGGTTGTTGTTTAATTTCTATCACAGGGCAGTTAGCATAGCTCGAACGTTTGTGGGCATTAATTACTCCCTCATATTATTATTATTCGTTATTTTTATCAAAGCGAAACTCCTACAGTGTACATGAAAAAATAGGGATTTTATTTATTAGTCTATTTAGTTCCAACACTTGAAATTCAAATTTCAGGTTGATATATGAAAGTATCAGTTCTTCACAAGCGCTAAATAAGCAAATAAACTTAAGACGTAAAAGTATCACCTGTAATTTGTTTTCTTTTTTTTTAACGGTTTAGTGTTATTTACTTAGGTGCTGCCAGTGACCAACTGTTGCTTCAAAACTCTCCTAAAATCACAAATGGGAAAAAAAAAAAAACTTTTTTTCATAAAAGATAAAATAACAGAAAACAAATTTTGTTGTAAAATGGTGAATTTCACAGTATCACACATTTTCATTAAAATTATATATTTCTCAAATAAATTACAAAAAAAAAAGTCAAATGCATATTTTACAAGATTGAGACTTTCTATTGTACAATCACATATGTCACAAAATTTTGACCTCTTAAATTAAAATTACTTTTTTGGACGGGGGAAGCAAGTTTCAGATGGTTTCTCCACCACTGGAATGGGGTGCACCTGAGCTGGTTTAATCTGCTGGTTTGGTTCACCAGTTAACTGACAAGCGTGACAAGTTTTGCAGGACACATCCCCCCTAAAACGAGGCCAAAAGAAATGGCGGAGCACTCTGTCATAGGTTTTCTTCACACCAAGATGACCAGCCACGCCACCATGAGAAGTTCTCAACACCAGATCTCAAAAGTCCAAAGGGACCAGAACTTGAACCGCGCTGTGTACCTGTACCCCACTCACTACACAAGCCCACTTCCACAACAGCAAACTGGGATTCACAAACTAGCCACTAGGGACACCCTGGAGCTCGTTGTCTAGACAGGCCAGGTCCCCACTAAAGTCCGCCCTGGATAAAGAGGACAATGGGACCAGGAAACCCTAACCTGCTGCTGTCCTGACGCCTGAGAGCCCTGAGACGGTCACGCTGCTCTGTCCTGGCCTCAGTCTTCGAACGTGTCGTAACACCGGAGGAAAAGCCTGCAGGTTGCTGCTCTGGCTCCCCATCCGCCACGGTGGATGTTCTCTCCATGTACTTGCAACCCTTGAACCAGAAACCGAGGGCCGACCCCCATCTGCACCACTCCACATCCTAACTCAGAGAAAAGATGAAAGAGATGTGAAGAAACCAACACAGGAACCAGCCCAACACCAAGTACTGGAGAACCTTTCCCAGTAGCAGTACAGGACGAAGAAGGCAAAACACTCCCCCCAATCAAACTCTCAGTAGACCCTGAGTCATGCAAAGTTCTCACACATGCCTTGTGCTCCCCACTACCCGGGAAAAGCTTGAATAGGTCCACTGGGAGGCCCACAGGAATGGTTTTGTGTTTGGTCCAGCAGGGAGTGCTTTGGTCTTTTCTTGGTCTCAGGTGTGTGCTGGTTCTTGGTCCAGGAGAGTCGAGCTGCTCATCATGCAGCTGCAGGGCTGATTGGGGCTGGATGGCTGGACCATGTGTCATATGTCTCTGAGAGGTAGAGCAGCAGTCTTCTCACAAGGAGATGGTGCTGTGCTTTTTTTGTTTAGTAGCAGTTGTCTCGGGGACACCCCGTGGTTTTGGCTAGGACACGCCGTCTCTTCTGATGCTGACGGTTTCAGCTGCGTAAATACCTGCCGCCTGTACTCACATGAAGATTGTAGGGTCCAGTTAGTCCGTTTTGGATGGGCAGTTAGAGGGGCGCTCCATGCGTCCTCGTTTCTACTGTGGCTGTGTACTGGGTGTACTGGATCTCATACTGTCTCGTGTTGTGTTGCGTAATCATGGAGACGGGACATGATAATGCTTGGGTCTGCATTTTTTCAGACTTGGTTGATTTGGGAGTCCGTCTGGGCTGGCCCAGGTGAGAGAGTCCTGAAAAACCTGAGCTATGGTGCATTGTGGGAGACTCGGCTGGTCTGTGTGTTGGTGGAGTTGATGAACAGTCCATGTGGTTAGAAAAGGAAAAGTTACAGGACAGAGGGACAGGGATGTGATTTTGATGTTGGTGGGAAACTGCGTCTTCTGCGTCTTCGATGAGGAGGATCCCGACTGCTTTTTTGCACTCTGAGCGTCTCGCAGACGGTAAGAAGTGGCCAGATAAGTTACAAGACCATGATGCTCCAGTGTTTTTACGGGCAACGTCCAGAGGACTCCTGCTCTTAGCTCTGCTGACTGTGGTGAGGATGCAAAAGTTCTGAAAGACCAGGAACTGGTTCCTGAAGCCTACAGGCACCAGTTCAGGGGCTGGAAGGAGGAGGTCTTGGCTGACTTTAAACACTGGCGGTCTGCTTCTGAAGTAGACTGTGTTGAGGATTTGTGAGTGTTGGTGGTGTGGGAACAGTTTAAATCTTCTTTGCCGTCCACTCAGCGGGAAGAAGGTGAAGACAGCTGTCTTTGCTGATGAGTATGAGACATAAAGACAAAGGTGTCTCTGGGGCAGGTCCACGGGTCACATGTACGGCTTGATGCATCCCAGCTGGGTCACGCGTGTAATTTCAAAAGGGAGGAGTCACCTTAGTGAACAGAATAGTTTCTATTGTGTGACAAGACTTTTATTCGCTGAAAAGTTCTTGAAACCCCTTTAAAGTTTGACATCTCAGCATTCAGTCAGTGGGTGAGTGCTCTTGTGCAGCAACGTCACAAACCTGCAAACAACCAGAATAAACTGGTCGTTTCCACGAGGAGTAAAAGACACAACACTTGTAGTTATAAAAAAAAAGATTCATTTATTGTGCAATAACATTACAGGTCCAGTGAAAGTTGTGTCACTGCAGAAAAATGATGTGGACGAAAAGAAGCGGTGCAGAAAACCTTCATGCACAAGCGGTCGCTGAAACTGTGTGTGTGTGTGTGTGTGTGTGTGTGCTGGTTCTGCTCTGATCAGAAAAGTCCAGCTCTTCAGAAAAGTCCCAACAGGATGCAAAAACTGGACAGACAGAAATGGAATGTAAACAAAGAAAGAAAAGGCAATTTGATTCAAGTAAACGCATGTTTCCTTCAGATTCTACAAGTTTTGGCCCAAACTGAAATATAAAAACAGATACATTTTAAACAAAAAACATAAATAGATTCAATAATATTTTCTCAAATGGAAAAAAACAAAGCAAACTTTAAAAACAGCCACAAACAAATCACACGGCAGTGATAATTAGCAGGCAAATGGATGGAGCTTTCACATGTACACTGACTAAAAATCTGCTCATAATTCAGTAAAACGCTCATCAGTTCAGTGACTAGAAAAGTAAATGACTTTACAAATCTGTGGTTTACTAAAAAATATACTCAAATATTGCAAGATTTTCCAACATGTAAAAAATTATCCCAGAGTAATAAGTAATAGTAATAAAAAAGAAGTTGCTGTACAGGTGATTCATGGCACAGAAGAAGACAGGAGCGGGGGAGGGGGGGGGGGGCTAGATGTTGGAGGACGAGCGGAGGACATGGAACCTCTTCAGAGTCATTCGCAGGGATCCCAGCTCACGATTCAGCCTCTCCAGACGGTTCTCTAAGGCCACCTGAGCAGAGACAGAGACTGGTTTGACTGGGAGCTGGTGGTTTGACCAGTGGAGCAACAACATCGTTAAAAAACATCTTTGTAAACTCTCAGTTAGAACAGGCTGCGCTTCCCTCTAACGTGTACATGCAGACCTGGGTTAGCGATCACGCTGTCTCCTCACGTCTCCATCACGTGGACAGATGGGACGCGGTGAATTTGGAAACGACCTGACGCTGGTAGGACGATAAAGTTCATTTGTTGATTACATAACTTGGCAGGGCTAATTAATGCTGCCTTACAGAAAGGGGACATGCACAGACTGAGACGACGGCGACGACCCAGAATGCAGGTTTATTGATTTTATTCAGACTTTAATTGTATTTTAGCAGCTCTGTTTCAGTCCCCTTCTGAACTTCCCACATCGCACCACCTGAGTAACTTATTCCATTTATAGTGAAAGTGCTTCAGTCTAGAAACGGTTTGACTTTTTAGAGTTAAATGAACACAAGCAACACATAATCAACCTGCGAGTGCTTCCAGGTGTCTCACCTCGTCTAAGCGGGTCTGCAGACTCACTCGGCCGCCTGCTCCGGGGATCCGGCTCAAAGCCGCCTCAATCTGCACAACAACACACGAGCAGGTTAACCGCCTGTTCAGCAACCATCACACCCACGCAGCAGCTCAAACACTGGACTCGAGACGTGAACTTGTGTTGTCTGGCGAGTCTCCAGGACGTGAAAGCTGCTGGTCTGTGTGGACGTGTCAATCAAAGTCACCTGCAGCTTCTCCTGCGTCAGCTCGTCAAACAGTCTCTCTGCCTCGGTCAGGGTCTGGGGTCTGTCCAGGGTCATCAGAGTCCAGTCCTCGCAGGACTCCAGCGAGTCCGGTCCGCCGCAGACTCGCTGCTGCTCCTCCCAGCCCAGCTGGGAGCTGCCGTCCAGAGGCTTCACGCCGCCAGAGGACTCCGGCTCCCGGAGCGCTGAGACAAAGAGAAAACAGGTGAAGATGGAATTTCTGCACCTAAATGTGCATAAAACCCAGATTTACTGAGAAAGAGAGACGCTTTTACTGAGAGGACACAGATGAAATGTGATGGACGAGGCCGAGAGGGACAAGGACACGATGTAGAACAAAGGTTCTACTGATAAATCCAGAACCTTTTTAAGCTGCTTTCACCAGAGAAACGGATGCTAATTAAACACTGATAAAACTATATGGATTAAACTGGATGGTGATTATTCTTTAATTATGAATAAAAACTATAAATGGTCTTTAATAAATGCTTTATTTCATAAACATTAACTTTGATTTTTAGCTCTTGAAAAAAAGGCAAATAAAAGCTTAAGTATTACTCCAAATGTAACCACTGTAAATGCTTTAATTTTCTTTCAAATACACAAAGAATCAGTTTACATCAGTTTTTATTGTTACATTTTAAAGACACTATATGTAATATTACCATGTTTGACCACATGGGGGCATTTCGACCTCATGTGGGGTATATCACAGCTGACATGTGATGCTGCCCCTGGTGGTCAGAGGCGGTACTGCCACAGAGTAGCTTCAGGAATCCAACTAAACTACCGTCTGTGTTGCTCTTTATCTCTTTAATAAAGTCACACTGTTCTGAACATATGAAATTAATCTGGAGAATATGCGAACACAAACGTTACCATCCGGCTCTGCTGACGTGAACTGGAGTCTTTTCTTCGGACTGCTGCTGTTGGACGAGTGACACCGTTTATCGACTGGTCCATCAGGCCTGTGGACGGCACGAAAAGAGACGCTGAGTTCATTCAGACGACATCAAGGAGCAAAACCTGGTTTAGTTTTCACCACACGCTTATTTACTTCATAATGAACTGGGACTGCAGAGACTCGGAACTCCTGAATCAAACCCAGTTTTCCACCAGAATAAAATTTATGACCAAAAGAAAAAGCCTGACAGATGCTTCTACGTCAAAGCTACACATGTAGGCTACGTACGGCTCCTACACATCACTGGTGTTTATATTTCTGTTACCGTTTACGTCACCCTGTCATTTCACCACACAGCCACTAGGTGGCAGTTAGGGATGATAAATGTTGAGCATCAGTCGTTTTTACAGATTGCAGCAAACTATCGTTCTACCCGACTTGAAAAAAAACAAAGAAGAAACGGCGGTGGGAAATTAAAAGACAAAGAACAAATCTACCAATGAGGTTTCGTGTGGTCCGTGTTGCCACAGCGACCTTGGAGAGAGGTGCATGTTAGGCTACGTCATAGGGTTCACACCTACAGCGTAGCTATGGATTAGCTTTGAAGTATAAACCAGCCTTAATATCGGGATCTTAGCGTCTTATCAGATTAATTAGTCACATCACACGACGTGAAATCAGTAGATAATTAATTTACAGCGCGTTTTGCTGTGTGAGTGAACATATGCTGGCTACGACAAATAAAATCTGAGTGTATTTCAGGATCTAAACGCAGCATCATTGCATCATTAGTAGGTAGCTGCTAATATGCTAATGCACCGATGAGTCTAAAGTTAGCGTTGTCGTAGTGGTGTTGGTGCTTGGAAAAGAAATTAAAATCAAGAAAAAGAAGCGTCTTTCACATGTTTCTTCCTGTTTCTCTGTTGTATCTGGTGCTGTTGTTGCTAGGCTACCATGCTAGGCTACCGTGCAGACCATGCTATCGTGTATTAAGTATTTCATGGTGCGTCCCTATTGGTTGGTTAGCTGACAGAGATCGCAGAGGCGTGACAGGCGACTCCTCCACACTTCTGACACTGCTGGCAGCTGTCGCTGAGGTCTAGCGCCATCGACCGTTTCTGAGCTACGATGTTGGACTTTGGATGACTTTGTTGTTTGGGTCCTTCAGTCCCAGAAACCAGAACTAGTGACCTGCTGCAGCACGGACCAGCACGGACCAGCGGCTCTGACCAGCATGGACCAGCACTGACCCGTACAGACCAGCACGGACCTGTACAGACCAGCACGGACCCGTACAGACCAGCGGCGCTGACCAGCACGGGCCAGCGGCTCTGACCAGCATGGACCAGCACCGACCGGTACGGACCAGCACGGACCTGTACAGACCAGCACGGACCCGTACGGACCCGTACAGGCCAGCGGCTCTGACCAGCACGGACCCGTACGGACCAGCACGGACCAGCGGCTCTGACCAGCACGGACCCGTACGGACCAGCACGGACCAGTGGCTCTGACCAGCGCAGCATTTTCAATAAAATCAGATCCACTGGTTTCATCTTAGATACTTCACTTTATTAGACGGAGCAGCGCAGACGTTGTCCATGCAGATGTAACAGCTCGTTAAGCTTTTAATTACATTTTTGTGTTGGAAATTTTTGACTTAAAATTACAAGCTGTAAGATGATTCATTTTTTCTATAATTTGAACTTTTTGTTGAAATTACAGTATAATATAATGTATGTGTACCTGCCAGTGATCAAAGAGCCTGACGGCTTCTGTTACAGTGTTGCTCACCTCTGCAGCAGATGTTCCTCTCGCGGCATCAGGTGACCAAACGCGGTGGAGTAGTTCTCAGTGGGACAGCGTTTAGGACTGGACTTGGCAGACAGCGGCATGAGGAGCGTCTCCCTCTTTGCTGTACGGAGGAAAAGAACTTTTATTTGTCATTACACACATATGTATTTCCACATGAGTACAATGAAATTACGGCTTCTCCCCGGACCATCATGCACCTCAGAAAAGAAAAAACAAACCCGGACAGTAATTATTTTAATCAATTAAACCCTGAAGTGTTGGAGCCTGATGACTGTGTAGTTTAGTCGTTATTCCAGAATGTTTATCGTTATTGTAGCTTTACAAAATAGTGTCAATAATATCTGTATAATTACTATTATTATTATTATTATTATCATCATTATTAATACTACTACTAATAATAATAAAATTAATTAATTAGATGAAATTTGAATTAAAAAAGAAAATATATTTGTCCATTCATTATTACCAGAAGGAAAAAAAAACATAAAAGAATAAAACCATAAAACAAACAAAAAAAACAAAAAAACAAAAAAAGCTTTTCAAAGGAAGAAGATAATAATTTAGTTGCTCTGCAGCCTTTAACATAAACTACAAGAAAAGTCTTTCTAAGCTTTTTATCTCTAAACAAATAAACGCCGTATTTAAATGGAGTTTCTTTTTTTATCTTTCTTTTTTGAAAATCTATTTGTCTTTTTCGTCGACTTTGATGGAAAATGTCATGAAGATTAGACTTTCGTTCTAAAGAACTAAAGACGAACCATCAGAATCGTTCCCTGTTTTGGCTCAGGATTGATGATTGTTTTAATCATTATTATTAGTGAGGAAACAGCTGGATGAATGTGAGAACCTAAGAGAGGATCCTTTATGATCACGTTTCCATAAGCCTGGTCCGTATCTGGTAGTTTACTGAGGACGGTCCAGACTGTGGATCCTCTGAGAGCAGACCTGTGTGAGGCTCTGATATCTTCAGCCTTTTGTCCTTTAAGCTGCTTTATGTTTCAGGATGGAGGCTCTTTGCTCTGGATGCTCTGGATCTGTTATTTACGCTCTGCAGCATCGCAGTAGGACGCCCTGGTTGTTTAAAGGCAGAAATGATGAAGATTAATTATCTGTATAGCTTGTTTCTCTCTTTCTTTGGCCACAAATGTAGCGCGTTACTGCCACCTAGTGGATAAGAACAGCACCACTGCGTGATACTTGGGTAGCCTCTGTTCACTCAGCTTCAAATGCCAAAACATGATGGAGCAGAATCTGAGCTGCTGAAGTCCACAGTCAACTTCACATATGTAAACTTTGGTTCAGTTTAGTGTTTTTAAAGAATTATTAGACTGAAAAAGAATTCTCTCATCAGATAAAATACATCAGCTTTCGTAGTTTCCTTGGCGTCACTTTCAGGTCTGGATTTTATAAAACTTTCTACTAACTGGTCACATCTGTGAGGAACTGTGGTGCAGATGTTTTTATGCTACAAAAAAAAAGAAGAATACAGGAAGCCATGCCGATCATTTCCAGGGTGACTTACTGGGCGTCGCTGTGGGGACGCTTCTGTGTCCTGGAGGAGGCAGAGAGGAGGACCGATGTCCCTCTGGAGAGAGACTTCTCTGAGCTCTCAGCAGCGCTGCAGACCTCTCCACTCCACCGCGACCTTTACATCCTCCTTGCTCGGCCCCGCCCCCGCTCGCCTCCCTGTCGGTCTGGAGGAGCCCGCTTCGTTCCTGGATCGACTCTTTGTGTCTCCGCTCCACGAACCCGACGGTGGTCCTCTGATGACCGGCCCCTGCCGACACAAACGCAGTTTTATTGCCAACAGGCAGAGGACTTTGAGCAGAAGCTGCCATGTCAGGAATCAACACTTGGAGCTTTTTTATGACTTGTTCACGGGCGACCATCTTTATCAGACACCAGGTAATTAAACATTCAGCACATTATGAAAGAAAGCAAACTGATTTCTGCTTTTTCTGGTTTTTAATCAGACTTCTGCGTCCTCAGAGGAGTAAAAATAAATCTCAGGTTCAAACCAAACCACATGGTGGCAGTAGCGCACCCCTTTCACTCTTGTCAGCAGACTAAAAGAAGACAAGATGTCAAAAAATAAAAATAAAAAAATTAAGAAATTAAAGAAGTAAAACAAACTAAACTGACTCGTTTTCACTACCGCGAGCGTAAACAAGAAGCTGTATTTTTGTTCTCTGCCGTGGACCGTAGTTTCACGATCACCATCGAACCCACCAACACAACGTATGTATGAATGTCAAATTCAACCTACCAGAACACTGACTTATTGATGGAAGTAATTACTTATTAATACGGTCATACTTTTGAATGAAACAGTCTATTGTTTACAGACAGCCTGTAATATTACATAGTGTCCCTTTATCTTTAAGTTCATGATGGTCTTCGAACGCTCCTGAAGGGACGGATGAAATTCAGCGGCGGGCCACATTTGGGCCCCGGGCCCTGGGTTTGACACCTGTGGCCTGCGCTGTCTATGAACTCTCTTCTATTGACGCAGCGCTTCAACAGGTACAAGTTTCCTCGTATTCCTCCGTTCGTTAGTCGCGTTGGACCAAAGGTGTCTGCTAAACGAATAAACCAGGTGCAAATGAAACCGAGCCCTGCAGCTTCTTCTTTTCTTTAAAACTCCTTATATCTCTGCTGACGTCCTTCCTCCTCTGTAATTAATAAAACCTCTTCATCAACACCAATATGCCGTGCGTACATGGGGCCCGGCTCTCCGTGGCTCTGGTCTCCTCCAGCTCTATCAGGGCCCTCATCATGGGTGTCATGGCGCTGGACCCGTCTTTCCGACCGGCCTCCCTCTGGTCCTGGTATCTGGTCTGAGGGAGGGTCTGCTCACACTCTGGAGGAGAAGCACACCTGCAGGACAGGAGCTGACGAGTGACTTAAACTCATCACGGATGTTTGATCAAAGACGTGATGAAGCGTAAAAACACACCCCCAGTTCCCGCTGGCTGAGGACGTTTCCAGGGAGCTCCCGGTCCCCGACGACTGCTCGGGTAAATACGGCGACCTCTTGTGGACGCTTGACTGGTTATTCAGAGGAAGCTGCGACTTCCTGCTGCCGTTCAGATGGTCAGACAGAGAACTGGGAGGTTTCCTGCGGGTGACGTCCGGTTCCGTCTTACCTTTACTGGGGGACAGCAGCAGGTCCGGATGGTGGAAAAGACTGTGGACATTTTAGGCACAAATGTCAGAGCACAGAAAGCAACTGTCACCAAAAACCACCGTTACCACATATTGAGGAGGACAGAACGCAAAGATTTGCAGAGCTCAGATATAAACTTCCCCCAGGAAAGAAAAGGCTGCAAAAGTAAGTGGTGGAAGGAAGAGACCTGGAGGATTCAATTTACAACTGATTAGCTTAACCGTCCCCAAGCCAGAGACATGATTAAAGAGCATCTCAGAGACCAGCAGAGGCCACTGCAGACACGAAAAACAGAGTCTCTCAGAGGAAACGACGGAGGAAAGCTTACAAATCTGCAAAAAGAGGGAGAGACTGCAAAAACTTCAGCCTAACAATGAAAAGACTTTAAATATCTCTCAAGTACTTAATGACCTAAAGATTCAGAGAAGCTGAAGAAACCTCTGTGTGCATGGGACACGGCTGTCTCAGGAAGCAATGCATTAGAAAAAGTTAAAATGACCTCATTTGGTCTTATAATGATCCTTTTCTTCAGTTTAAATCTCTGATTTGTTCTCTGTTTGCTTGTTTTTGTTTTTCTTTTAACTGTGAGTAAAATATGTCTTTATGATATTTGCAAAACATTGCTTTCTGTCTTCATTCACGTTTTTCAACAACTTTCTGCAGCGTTCTGGTGAAATGAGGTTGGACAGCTCACCCGGCTCCAGACGGCTGAGTGTTGCTGTGGGAGGCGTAGCGGAGCCGGGCCTGGTTCTCGTGCTCCAGCTGCTTCACCTGAGACTCCAGCTTGGAGACGACTCTGGACGGAGGAGGAGGAGGAGGAGGAAGAGGATCAACACACAGAAAAACGGCTGAGGCTGCCTGCAGAGCTCAGCTGACATGTAGTCACATGTTTTCCTCCATACGACACGAGCAACAAACGAACAAACAAACAAACAACCAACAAACAGACAGAGATGAACCAACACACCTGGATAAATGGAGCCCAGAAATCTGGATGGACCGAAGGAAAATTAGAATTTGCTCAGCATCCAAAAGTGCTGGAGAGCCAATCAGATCAGTCCGTCCCTGTAGAGCATTTAAAGACCACCCTAAAGTTCTAACGAGAACGTCTGTGAGGAAACGTCTGGTTCAGTTCTGACATCAGAAACAGGAATAACTGAGGCGGAGAGCAGCTGTTTTAAGGTGGAATAACTGAGGCGGAGAGCAGCTGTTTTAAGGTGGAATAACTGAGGCGGAGAGCTGCTGTTTTAAGGTGGAATAACTGAGGCGGAGAGCAGCTGTTTTAAGGTGGAATAACTGAGGCGGAGAGCAGCTGTTTTAAGGTGGAATAA
>JBAMYA010020000.1:0-16805 GCA_037176975.1 Arrhamphus sclerolepis | reverse complement strand
AAGCTACATGTGTTGGCTAATGCAGCTAGCATTCTTGCACATACGTACGTCGTCATGTTTTTGGCCAAAAAGAAGGAAAATTACAAAAAAGGGTTAAGGCCAGGAGCCAATAATTCACTATTGAGGCCAGTGAATCCTAGCATTGCTGCCCCCACATGCTTGCATGAGGGATTGATGCAACAGTTTATCTAATGCGCCTCTTACGTAGATGTAGCCATCTCTAGAAAGGAATAAACGTAGCCTCAGATGGCACAACCCAATCCATGTTTCCCCTTTCCTGTCTTGTCAAATTTGTTCCTCTGATTAAACTCACTGATAGAAACATAACATAATGACCACCAACAGGTAACGTGAGTAAACAGTACTTATCTTGTTACTGTGCAGTGTTCTGCTGGGACAAAGCTGCATCCTGGCATTCACACAAATCTCATTTTGACCCTTGGCACACACCTAAAGATTTTCACACAAGTACATCCTCAATATGGCAACATCTTTCCATTACATCAAGAAGGTTCAAGCCTTTTTTCTGAAATTTTTACCTCTAAGATGGAAATTTGCCTTTATCTTTACAGAGTTAGTTGGACATAGGACAGTTCTTCACATAGTTTTAATAGTTTTATCACCTTTGTTGTTTTGTCTTTTTCATGCAGACAAGTAAATTTGACCCTTCTGAAAACAGAATAGGATCTGCTCTGTAACAAAAAATGGGTTGTCAACACAGCTGAAAAGGGAAGTTGCTCACCTCAGCGTCCATCCATTCGTTTCAATACCTAATTCATACACACGGCGTCTCCTTGAGTCTTTTCCAGCTGCCAAAAGCAGCTTCCACCATGGACACGTCACCAGTCCACCACAGGGCCACACAGAAACAGACAACAATGCACGCTCCACGCTGCGGTAGTTAGGGTTAAATAACTTGCTTCAAGCTGAAAAATTAAAGATAAAATATAAAAGGAGCATTGTAATCCCTTGTAAATAATGACTAAAATTCTAGTGGAGATCACACAGGTACACAAAACCTTCTATTCACTCCATTAAACTATATAGATACGCTGTACAAGAGGTTTTCATCCTCTTTATATGAAATACTTTTCTTTGTGGACCAATACATTTTGTGTTATGATAAATTAGAGTTGGTCTATTAATATTTACTGACAAAAATGTTAAAATCAAGTCAATTAGAGTGTTTTTTGCAGTTCTGAGGGACCTATGTACAAAAACGAGTCTCCAGCTGCATTACTTCTAGCTAAACAATGTCACACAGTAATCAGGTGAGTTTTTAAAGGCTGCACATGCTACATTTGCATCTGTACGACTGACAACATGCAAGTAGATTAGGTGGGAGAGAGGCAGAGTGTTAAATAATGATACTGAGAATGGCATCAAAAATATTTCTACTATTGGCCACAACAAGATAAAACACAACAGAAGATCATCGTGACATCAAGCCACATATAACTTATAGCTGTCTGACAAACAGATACAAGCAAAACGATATCAGTTATCGTACAACCACATGTGCAACTGCTTACTTACAAACTCAACATCTGCATTGTATGTTATCAGGTCAGTTTTAAAATTAAACTTTCTGGAATGCATTAAATTGTTTCAGTTTTCACCAAAGTGGAGTTTTAAGGTTTATAAATACTTAGTTCCAGATCAGGATTATTGAAAAAAAAAAAAAAAAAAGTTATTTTGCTGTATTTGCGTTGATTTTTGCAAAGAACAACTGCAAGTTTCTGTTTCACAGAATCCTGTTCACAAGATACAATCTGCAGGGTTGGTTTTGTGTGCCACTGGCTTTCTCAACCACTGCCGAGACAGATAAGAGTTAAATTTTCAGCTTTAACAAAACAGTAGTACAGACAGAGAACAAAGAGTCGCCAGCAGAGTACCAACAGAAGCAATGCAGAACAATTACATGGTACTGTTAACTGCCTCAAAGGGACATCTTATCTTCATAGAGAAAAGCTAACATCTTTTTCATTATGAAATAAGTGTATATTGTTGTACATCACGAGCGCTTAAGAAGACTATTATGTTATGACAGTGGCGGATCAGATAACAGGACCACATTTCTCCTAGACGGATCAGGTATGTGTCCATCATCCTTGTGCACCATCACATATTTGTTCTCAGATGTATACAGTTTCACCAGTCACATTTTGTTCACATACTCTGCTGTTGTCGTACAGGTACATTATTACAATGTTTGCATACAGGCACATATTCCATAGCAACAACGAAGCAGATATTTGTTTGACTCCTACACAGACACTCCACTGAAGCGTTGGGATTTTCATTTTCAAATCAAGTGTGAAGAGTCTCCTTGACTCAAATTCAAACTCAATCTCCCACAATCCTCCCACAATGAGCATAGAGCATGGCAAAAAAGATTCTCAGTCTTACTTTCTGCACAAAGTCCACATGGCTGTAGATCAGAAAAATAAACTGTGATTAATATGCATTATGTGTTTGTTGACTGACACCAATTCTCAGCAAAGGAAGCTTGTGTTACAGACGACTTTATGTGGAGATTCAAAAATTAATCTCTCTGCTAATGTCAACTCTGATGTAGCTATATGACTAAGGACGTTTCATTAAGAGCTCTTTTATTGTGACTTAATTATGTATTTTCAATTCTTAGTGGGACTGACGGGTCTTTCTGGTAAAAGAACATCTCAAAGGAGGAGATATGGTTTCAGTTTCTGTGGATGCTATTTTCTTTTGCATGTTTCTGCAACTGCTTGTAATGATTACCTAGGTATATCTCCATTTTTTTTTTTTTTTTTTTTTTTTTTTTTTTTTTTTTTTTTTTTTTTTTTTTTTTTTACCAGTTCAAAAATGTAAAATATACCATGTACTGTGTACCAAAGAGAGAACCATCAGACCCCATTATTCATTCATAAGCTCACCATTGGTATGACGGTTGGTTTGGGTGTTGCGGAGGGCCCAAATGCAATGATCAGGCAAGAGTAAGGACAGCTAATTATTACAAGAAGAAGAAAAGACAAAATTGGGCAACTAAACTTAAACATAAATAAAAGCAGGAGGGTAAGCTAAGGTGTGGGAGAAATGATTACAAAATGGATAGAAAATAACTGACTTAAAATACACAGTTTGGAAAAGTTCATGATGAAAACCAGTAAAATGACACCAGAAAACTGAAAAACCTACAACACCAAAGGAAAAACTTCAGCTGAAGGATATAATGCCAATATTTTAGTTTTGATAATTTACCCAGTAATTGAATACTGATAATTTCTGTGGTCACCATTTCAGTTACTGTTAGGTGAATAATAATGAAATGAATATGCAAAAGCCACAATGTTGTAGCTGTACTCATGTCGTTCATGATTTAGAAGTCTTGCTCCTTTTTTAAAATGTGAATTTCCTTACAACACTCTCCCAAGCTCACGATGACACAGCTCTGCGGCAGAATATAGACATGTGAGGTGTATACATCAGAGCTGCAGCTACAGTAGCATCTGGTGCAGTGATCAGTATAGGCTCCCCATTTCCGTTACTGCCACTATGACTGCACACAGCATGAGACGTGTATACTTGTCTGTCTGTCAGGGTACATGTTTGTGTTGTGAAAAGTGTGGGAATTGCAGAGGAAGCGGTGTGTATTTATAAAGTTCCCATGACTTCCTCCCGGATGGGAGACTCGGCTGGACAGGGCGGGAGTTCATTTGTATCACTCAGCAGCAGCTGATCTAAACTGCAAGTGCAAACTGTGGCAGAGTGCACAGGGGTTTAGGGTTAAAATGAGCCTTGAAGACTGATACCAAGATGATACACTCTCAGGATGACACAGTCATTTTGTTTTCACTTTGTCGGTTGCTATGTCAGTGTGTATAATGGTGGGCTTGATGAGTTTTTCAAATGCCAGAGAAAGTGCTGGTCAGGCTGAAGCTGCTGTAGTTTCAGATGCTCTCATTTCCCCCCCAAAAAAGGTAATGAGTAACATAAAATGAAACCTTTTCCACTCAAGCGAAGCAATTTATCAGAAATCATAGCCATCCATAGCCTGAGCTTGAAGCTTTGTGATGAGTAACTAATGAATTATCCATCGAGATTCATTGTCCATCAGTGGTTGCAGTCATTACATGGTTGTCCCAGTGGTGTGAAAACCAGAGAATTACCTCATTTTATCATCCCACACAGCTTTGATGCCCAACACTGCACCAAGGAAGGAAAAATCCCTACATCATCAGGTTATACAGTAAAAGAACAGTTGGCTTGTAAAGGTATTCTGTTGGTCATGATTTTTTGAGGAATAACCATAATTTAACATTACATGGGATTACCTGGCCTGTTAAGTTAAAGGCAAAAATGCCTTCAAGCAACTTTAATCAGCAATTCTACATGTTGGACCAGCAAATGCATACAAATGCAGGGAGATAAATAAGCCATGTGGCTTCTTAGGCTCAGCAATCTTTTTGTTTATAACTTAAGCTTTATCTATTATTTATTGAACCAGGAAAATTCCACTGACATTTAAAAATAAAAACAGAAATCTGTGAGGAAGACCTGAACAATACAGTCATTGAGGACAGGCCAAAAACTAAAACACAACCTGGTGCATGTAGCTTAGAAGAGTCAGGAAATCGTTCCATTGTTATAAAGTTACTGTAACAACTTTCATTTTATCACTTTTATTTTCTTGTTCATGTTCATACAAAAATGAACGGGATACAGCGTAATAATCAGGGAGATTAGAGAAGCTCTATGGCGTTAGCACAGTCTCAGTAGTCACAAATGCGCAGGACAAGATTCACAAATGAACAAGATGATTCACAAATGCACAGGATGATTTACAGATGCGCAGGACAAGATTCATACGTGTATTTCTGATGAACACACAAATGTAAGTTGATTTACAAATGACTTCTCTGTGGACTTCGCTGCATTTGTGTGTGAATTTTGAGACTCCCCTGATGTGCCTCGTCTCACAAATGCATTTTTTAAAAACACGGAATGATCTGCAACCAATCAGATATCTTCCATGTTTCAGCCAATCATAAGAACACACTCCACGTAGGAAATGATTTACTCATCAGCCAATCACATTAAACCATTCAAACAGCACTATCCCAGACATCACATATGCATCTGGCCATAAGACAATACATTGGCCCGCTAATTATGACATCTGATAAACATCTGCCGACGAGGTGGATCTTTTCAGTTAATTTCTCAGATGATCAGACCTGTGGGTTCTGTCAGAGTTGGGTCGGCCCACTGCTGTAGGAGCCCGAGACAGCACACATACATTTTGCTGATGTCTGCCAGATAAAAAGGTTTAATCGGCCAAACAGCGCATGGAGAGCGTTTACTCATTGGCAAGTTATCACCCAGAGCAGAAGCCATTTGTAAATCAAGTTGTATTTGTGTGTGGATCAGAAATACAGGTGAGAATCTTGTCCTGCGCATTTGTGACTATTGAGACTGTTCTAACTCCATAAAGCTCCAACTGTTGTTTCCATTTTTTTGTGGAAAACTATGGCAAAAGTAGGGTTTGGGTTAATCCTGCTGTTAGTCCAGAATGTTCTATAACTTTAGAGGGGAGATGTAAAGTTAGCCCTTTATCTCAGCGGTATAAGGAAGTTTAGTATGTAAAACATGCAACATTAACTAACGTCAAGTACTGCATCCGCAGCACAACCGCCTAGTCTGACACACAACGCTAATGCAGAAATATCTCACTAACTCATGTTAGTGAAAGCCCACAAACTGATTCTGGAGGTATCCTACACAGTGATTACAAGTCAACATAGAAATTAAAGCCTCCTTTATGGGGAGGGGCTTTGGAGTCAGAGCTGAAGCACAGCAGAGAGGGATGGACTTGAATGTTACCTCCAAATTATTTCAAAAATGACAGTTTATGATCAGGGCATGGCTGCCTTTTTGATGTAGTTCTCCATGACTTTCAAACCACCCAGATGGTGACTGGCAGAATGTGAAACTCATGGCTTCAAAAGTAGTGGCCCTGAAACGGGGGAGGGATGCCAGAGTCAGTAGTTCCAACTTAGTTAAATGTTGAAAAAACACAATAATAGAATCATTCATTTGCTGTCCTGTTAATTGAAACAAGACTGTGAAAGAAGTCAGTGTTGAATTTGTAAAAGAAATATTTGCCACAAGTGTGATTACTAAGTTGTCGGCATCAGATATAAAGAATGTATTGTTTTGTTTTGTTAATCGTTTCATGGTTAAGTGCACCAAAAGTATACTTTAAAGCAAGCATCTCCCATGAAGCCAAGCCTCTGGGAATTCTGGGAAAGTGAAAAACTGTGTCCTTCTGAGTGACTGCAGATTGAGCTTTTCCTCATGAGACCCACAGTGAGGTCACTTCTTGACTTTTTTCTCAGGCTCTCTCTCTCTCACCCTAACCCCAACACACACGGTCCTCTGGTTCTTAAAGACTTTTTAGATTTTAATTCTTTCCTAATGCTGTAACCAAGTCCTGACTCTCAACAACTCAGGTAAAACACGCTCTCTTTCCAACAACAAAAAAACGGATTCCACGTCTGTGGTTCAAATTACTCCTCACAAAGAGGAGAGACCTCCTCATGAGTGCAGACACACACACGTACGATTTTAGGGGGAAATGTTTGAACAGAGTGAAGCTGAAAGTAGGAAATTCTTGTGTGTGTGTTTGCCTTTCTCAAAAGTTGGCCAGTAGAGCTCTTCGAGCGCTGAGGAAGTGGTGGTTACCGATGACTCAGCCAAACTATGCATTTCTTTTTCTTTTTTTTTATTCTGCCTCCAGTCTCTCTCTGCCTCCTCCTCCCTCTGTCATCTGCTGTTCTCTCTACATTCTATTCATTCCTCTTTTCTATTCTGTATCTTAATTTTCTGTCTGACTGTCACTCTTTCAATCTCGGCCCCAATCTTTTCTCTTTTCCTGTGATTTAATTTTGACCTTTTGGAGGTGTCTCTACGTGTGTGATGTGTGTCTGTGTGAGCTTGATACTCTGCAATGTGTGTGAGTGGGAAGATAGCTGGCTTCCTTCAGAGTGATTAAAACATTCCTTCTCTCTTCTTTTTCTTCTCTCTTCTTTCCTTTCCCTTCCTTTAGTGTTCATTGAAGACTTTCTGATGAAGAGGAGGATGAAGGAGGACAAACTGGTAAGTGAAAAGAAGCTTTGCTTGAGTGTTGACCTGCATTTGTCAAGTAAAAGAATGCAGTGTTGGAAGATCCTTTCCATTCAAATTTTAATGTTAGAGCTGGTCGAGCTTTTCTGCTCCAAATGAATGGTTGAAAGGTTTTTGGTAGTTTCTTTTGTTAGCATTGAGAAAATATAACACTAAAGAATCAGAAGGAAAGAAAACGTAGATTCAAAATATTAGCATTCTCGATTTTAGAGATTTGGACACTTTGAAGTGGCTACTTCACTTGTTTTTTTTGTTTTCCTCTTGGAGCTTCATGAATGATTTGCTTTATCATAGGTTTTTACTTTTTTTTTTTTTATGTATTTCTTACAAATAGATTACAGCGGTAGGTGGCACAACGTACAAAATGCAAGTTTGACGTTTGCAGCGAATTACTCAAAATAGGAAATGCAGTGTAAATCTGACTGTGGATAATAACAGATGGTGAACTGTGGAACCTTTTTTCAGCTTGTTGGCAGTCGGTCAGGTCTCGAGGCAATATTGACTATGTTTAGCACTTGGCCAGCAACCTGCTGCTCCAAATGTAGTCGTGTAATGTTAGAGTGACGCAGTGACCGCACCTCTGATGGGCTGAAACGAAAGTGCTGTTGTTGCTGCTAATATTACGAGAGACAAATTCACAAGGAGCAAGGCTGTTAAAAAGCTACAAATCAGGAGCAACGTAAGCTTCTTGATGAATATGTTTACAGGAATTTACCTTCTGACTTTAGTGGCAGTTTCACAATCTGCACTGCTGCACATCTGTATCTGTATTTGAGGTTGTTTCATATTGGTTTATTCCTACGTAAGAGGAGAAAAAAAAGATGCATAAACTTCACTTCAGGCTTTGCTCCTGAGTCAATAGAAATGCTTATTTTGAGTCAGCTAACTAAGGTTGATGACTATTCCTTGTTGTCATCAAAAAAAAATCCTGAATAGTTGGTTTGATGAGTGGCGGTAGAGACTTTTTGACTTATATATAGTGTTTCATTCCTATTTGTATGACTTCAGCCATTGATCTTTTACCCCCAAATCACCATATCTGTCCATTCAGGCTATAACTGATGACACTTTGAACCTTGTGGCATCCGTATTTCAGCTCAGCTCTTAGGGCGAATATTGGTTGGATTAGTGCAATTTAGCATCTTGGTGTCCAAATGTTTTTCACAGGAGGAGACGAGTAAAAATCTGTTTACGCTTGTGACATTTTTAAATAGTCCAGTTTTTCCCCTTGCCTCAGCCAGCAGAAATGTGCTGAAACCATAATTTTGCGTTGCATTTCACAAGTTTGCAGTAATGGTTGGCTTACATGCCCACTAGCAGGGGAGACAGCCGGGATTCAGATTTGATGCCCAGAAAGCAAAAGAAAAAGCAAAAGCTCTTTTGCGAATCAGCAGTGTTGGCTCTGCAAGGCCAACACTGCTGCAAGGCCAATTGCAAGGCGTTGTATTTCTCACCCATATTGGGCCAGAAATATTTTACCACTGTCTCATATTTTCTACTGTTTGACATTTAGCATTAGCATGAAATTAGGGTTCTAAACATGCCCAGACCCAACCAACCCATACAATGAAGGTGACTTTTTCGAGGCAGATACGCATTTGATGTGCATTTGCCATTGAAAAACTATGACTTAAGAACACGGATGGACATGAACATCAGAGGGAATTTATGAATAATTCAAGCATTATTTTCTAGTTATGATTCAACAGTAACCATTACATACCATTCATACATGGAACTGATGGTTTGAAACCATGCTGATATCCAAGTATATATGAGCACTGTGGAGCTTTTTAATAACGATATTGCTATAGTAACTTGCATGTATCACATTCTTTATGGGACAGGTGTGATGCTTTGAACACAACATCATGTTATCAACTGAACATACCACTCATAACATCATCATACAAACAAAACTGAGAACACCCAGAGGTCAAAAGTCCAACCTTTCACTTCTCCCTTCAGTCACAAGTATAGGATCATCCTCAGATGAGAAAAAAATAAAAGTGTAATCTGTTTCATAGGATGACAAGACAAATATGTTGCAGTAGCAGCTGATCTTGCTTGTGTTGAGCTACAGTGATGGCATTTTTCCGTTAGGACACAAGCACAGTCATGTGATGACTGTCATTTGATTGACATTCATTTGCCGGGCTATATTTGTTATTCGGTCAGTCTCAAAAAGACCAGCAACTATATTCTCCTGCAGTTCCATTAACTGTAGCATTGTGCTATTTTTAGAAGTAATATGCAGATTTGTGAACCTACTTTACTTCAAAGTTAGTGGTACAAACATGAGAAATTACCACTCTATTTTTTTCTTTACTATAATTTTTCTTCAGTGAGCAAGTTAATAGATTGGTATTAAAATGCGATGCAATATTGAAAAACAAGATTGGTGAGATTGTGTAATTTGATTATAAAAAACCTTCATGTTTTTATCTTTTGCTCCATTTCTAAACGAAACCGGTGGTTCATTCAGTCCGAAACTGACATTACAGTTAAGCAACTAACTTTGGTTAACACGTTACAAATTAGCTGACCAAAGCAAACTCCACATATGGTACCATGTCAACACAGCGTATAACAAGATGCTGACAGACAAATGGCCTAAAGACCTTAAATGGCCTTAAGGAAGACAAGACAATTCCTTCAAAGTGTGAATTGCTTTCCAAACTGCTGATATTACTTTATTATTTTAATCTGGACTGGAACAAATAATGTCAGAGTTAAACGTCACCATACAGCACACACAGAAATAGACTTTTTTCATTGTCTCGCTCTTTACTCTTTCAGTCTTTGTTTTTTTTTTTCGTTCTTCGCACTTTTTTTTTCCAATATTTGACAAATGGCATCAGTTTCTGTAAATGATCTCTCTCTCTCTCTCTCTCTCACACACACACACATTACACATACAAAACAATGTCACACATTTATGCCAGGCTTGTTTCGTCATAGTTCTCCCCCCCCCCCTTTTACTGTAACTGTGTATTTTTTTGTTATCTGTGGGCCTGGATTAAGTGATGCAGTTAGTTTTGGTATCGTGTCCACGACCGTGCATCTCCACCACCAAGAGACCGAGAGTAGCGTGGGTAGGCGTGGGAGGGCTGTGACAGAGATGACTCAGCTCTCTGTTGCCGGGTAGAGAAGCACCAAAAACCCTCCCACCCCCATACATTTTTAAAGAAATTGATCTTATCTGCCATTCAGCACTCATCTACCCTGTGCAGCGTCTCTGTGTGTAAACCCAAGTCTGAAAAAAAAAAAGACAAGACTAACCGTAAAATCTCTAAGGAAGGACATGGGCAATTTGAATAGAATTTTAATTCTCCTCTAATGTGCTGAGATTAAGATTGAACCAGAAAGTTTACTTCTACTAGGACTTTCATGCTGTTCTTGTTTCGTTTGTTTGTATGGTTACATCAGTAGTAGACTAAAGCATGATATTGTTATCATCCAGAGACTGTTATTTTCCTTGGCATATCAAAATACCCCCTTTTTTTTCTTGTTTTCTGGATGTACAGATTGCTAGCCAGAGATTTTGTTCAGACAGAAAGCAGTTTAGCTAAGCTCAGACTTTCAAGTCGGACTATTGTTACCACATGACCAGACATCAGTCCACACCAATCAGAGAAATAAAGCATGCGATGTATGCAGAGCAACAACTGGGCTACTATTAACAAAGAACATCTAAAAAGAGCGTGCAGGGGAGTAGGAACACCGGTGGACGACTGTCATCGCTTTTGCAGTAAAAACTTGTTGATCCAAGGTGTCACTGGAAATCTTGCCATTCTGGTTATTTTGAATAGTGGCTCTTTGATGCTCCTGTATGAGTCATGACATAAAGCCCACCCACTGGCCCGTTGTTATTGGTTTGGTACGTGCGGTTAGTGGTGGAAAGCGTGATAAATGGGTGGGGTTCCAAACTCATCGACAAGAGAGAATTATCAGAAAGTAAATGGTTAAAGCTGGTCATATATATGTACTTGTATATATGTATATATTGTAATCCATATATATTGTTTATTGATATGATGGAGGCCACTGTGCTCATTAGGACCTTCAAAGCAGCAGAGGTTTTTCTGGACCCATTCCCAGATTTGCGGCTTCAGACAATCCGGTCTCGGACGTCTACAGACGATTTCTTCGACTTCATGCTTGGTTTGTGATCTGATCTGACATGCTCCGTCAACTGTGGGGCCTTTGATAGACAGGTGTGTGCCTTTCCAAATCATGTTTAACCAGCTGAATTTACCACAGGTGGACTCCAGTTAAGCTGAAGGAACATCTCAAGGATGATCAGTGGAAACACGACGCACCTGAGCTCAATTTTCAGCTTCATGACAAAGACTGTAAATACTCATGTACATGTGATTTATTTTTATTATTATTATTATCATTATTGTTATTATTAATAAATACATTTGCAGAAATCTAAAAAACAAACAAACATTTTCATTATAGTGAATTGTGTGTAGAGTTTTCAAATAGGTCTGTGACATAAAATGAGGACAAAAAGAAGCACTGTGAATACTTTCTAGATGCACACACACCATGTATCTTAGACTGACAAGCTGAATCAAGCGTTTTTTGTTTTTTTTTTTCGTTTTTTTTTTTTTGGTTGAATTTCTCTTTATGTGGTAGTTCAAAAAAAGTTTAATTTGATTGTTGTAGTGAAATGCAAACTTCATTGGACCACAAGATGCATTATCATCATCATCATCATTTCTTTTTCTTTTTTTCTTTCTGCTGAGTTCAGAGAATTACATTTCTATATTTTTAGGTCTGTGTTGAGCAGATGGGAGCCTCTATAGAAGAAGTGAAAACTTGCTCTGTGTCATCTGAAGAATTAAAGCAGAAACGAGAAAGCAGAGGATGACTTTATACCCTCGAGGTATGCAGTACTCAGCCGCGATCTTTCAGGCTCAGTGTAGAACGTGTTTTACTTTTATTTTACTTTTGTTTTTTTAGTATTCCACTGGTGATAGGGCATTAATCTTTGGGTATCACATCATTCACTTCATATTATTGAGATGGAGGATCATTGCAGAATTAATTCTAAATTCAAAGAGAATTTTGATTGACTGCAAAAGAGTAACAATCTCTGTAGCCTCTCAACTCCAGTGTATGGAAAGGGAGTGTAGTGTAGAGGTATAGTTAAACTTTATTTATTTATTTGTTAGTGGTTCATATTTTATCTAAAATCCAAAAAATACAGAAGTACTCTATATACAAATGAGCTTTGAATAGCCAGGCTATTGTTGCATTGTGGGTACCATAGACCCAGCCTGGACCTTTTTTTTTTTTTTTTTGTGTGTGCATGTGAGTGTGTGTGTGTGTGTAACCAGTGAGCTGAGATAACTATCTAAATGATATTCACAGTGCATGGCATCTGCTAGCTGCAAAGCTACATGGTTGTCACTGGATCCATCTTTCACGTTTCTGCTGATCGAAATGGTAAAAGACAACAACAACAACAAAAATAAATAACCCAAAACCAAAGAAACAAACTGGTTTACGTTGGGCTACATGCCAGGCTTCAGTAAAGACTCATGAATCAGGTAACTGGAGCACTAGTATCGTGCAGTCAGGCAAAGTGGGATGTAAAATGAAGTCACAGTAACTAAAAAATAATGATCTCAAATTGATTGACAGGTACATTTAGTTCTCCTCTTTTAATCAGAAGTAAATTTATTGATCAACATTAACTGCTTGAAATAACCATCAGCTTGTATTCAAGATGTTAATTTCATTCTTGGGCACTTTCAGGGTTTTCTCTTATGTGTTTGTTGAAAATATGAAACTAAAAACTCATTCATGATGGAAACAGACAGAATCTGGCAAAAGCTGTCTGACTGATGGTTGATGTTTTGAATCACAAACATCTTCTAAAATACTTTCCAGTGCTAAATAGAAAGCTGAACATAGTTTTCAGTATACTCACTCAGGTGGGTGCTGCACTGCTAAAACCAGCGTGATGGCCTGTGGAGCCCACAGCTGCTGCAGAAACAGTGTGAAGTTCTGACTCAGCTTCACTTGAATATATTTTTATCCTACGAGACAAAAACAAGCGGCAATAAAATGAAGATGAAAAACAACCAAAGCTGAGCAGAATTTGCTTTTTGCATGCATGCCAACGTGTGTGTGTGTGTGTGTGTGTGTGTGTGCTGGTGTAGTTTTTAGTACTGGTTTGAATCAAACTTGTTTTGCTTTGTCTGAACATGAAACCATGACATTATCTTCAAAAAGCCTTTTGATTTAAAAAATTCACAAGTCAGCAATGTGACTCTTTCTCAGCCGTGGGGTCAAGAAGCCTCCTGTTCAATAAAGATGATAGAAATGTGTATAATTGATACAGTTTTAACAGCTATCACATCATAATCTGTCATTAGATTGTTCATAGCTCATTACTTCACTTCAAATGTACTAATGTTCTCGAGCTAATTGCATGTGTGTGTGTGTGTGTGTGTGCGTGCACAGTCTCATGAGTCAGGCTTGAGATCGGTAAATGTCAAAACTTTTAATCCTGAAAACAGTAGTAGGCCAGCAGGTTGTGGGTGTGTGTGAGTGGGTGTGTATTCTGTTGCACCTTTACTCATCCCGAATTACGTTGTGAGATACAGTAAATGACTAAGAACACCGCAAACATCGCTGCACTCATTACTCAGGGGGCTCCAAGAGGTGTCACAAATGACAAAGATGTTTTCAGAAGCTCATATTCTACAGTTAGCCGCAGCATTTCTTGACTAAAACCTGATCGGACTCTTTTAGTTCACTCCCTTTCAAAATGACTGATGTCCTGCTGTCAGAGGGGTTATTTCCTGAATCTTTTTGAGAGGTTGCGGGGTTCAAATAATTGTTTTAAAATGAACATGTTGTCAGCCTAGGGTTGCTTTGCACTTTACTGGATCCTTTTACCGACTGTGGACACGGGATGATCAAAGTGAAGTCATGAAGAAAGAAAAAGAAAGCGCCTCTCAGCCTCCACCAGTGGCCTGTCGCCTTCATTTTCTTTGTCCTCGCAGCACTGTGGCGATTTATCATGTTTATCTCTTATTTAACCTTTTAAGGTTGTTACATGCTGTGTCATCTTCTCATTGATTAACTTCATGGATTATCAGGGGAAGATGGACTTGAAGCATTTTGAACATTTGATTCATAACTTTCTTTTTTTTGTTTTTTTTGACAATTTTTAAGCTACATAATAACCAAAAAAGCCTCAAATTCAGCTCTTTTAGGTAAGCATGAAGGCCACCAGGAGCACATGCACATTAGAAAAACAGCACTGCACATATTCAAAACTGGAACTGGAACTGGAACTTCAGCACACGCACCGCTTCTGCCCTTCTGCTGAAATACATCTGTAAAAACACCCCTCTCCCTCTGCTGCTAGCTTTCATCTCTTACTGCATTTTCCTTCATCTCCCAAACATAAACAAGACCTGCAACTATGAATTTAATGTTGCAGAACAAAAAATTCCTAGAACAGATGTAGTTGGTGATCCTTCTGGACACTTCACAGAGCCGCCAGCAGGGCGTTTTTGGTCGCAAAAAGGAAGCAACGTTTGATTCTCTCTCATGCAAAAAAACTCCCTAGATTGTTTTGGAATTTCTTAAAGCTTGCATCTTGAGTTGAGGTTTTATCTGAATGGGTTGATATGGGCAGAGGTAAACACTGGCCTGTCCTCCTCTCAATACACGTGGGAACACACCTGGGTCCCAGTCATCTCCCAGTGAACAGTTAATCATGTTGCTGAACGTGGCGGTAAACAAGAAGCTGTCGGAATTCAAATTTTTGAAGAAGGGTTTGGAAATGGTCAGGAAAAAACTGTGTGTGTGTGTGGGTGCTTAAAATCATGCCCCAAAGCCAAGCCATAGTTGCATATAAAAACATTGTTTTCAATACAAATTATTAGACATGGCAAATAAGTGGAATTTCACCAGATGTGAAGTTGGGATGCTTGTCGGAGGGCTGGAGAAGATAAAAGATTGTTGTGTTTGTCGGTCTTAGTTCTGCAATCATGAGCAGGACAAAACATGGAAAAACTGACAGAGACGTTCAACTATAAGTTCAGAGATAACCTTGGAAGTGTTTACACAAGACTTTAATGCACAACTGCAGGTACTGAGAGAAATACAGCTAAATGAGACAAGGCCATTCTGTCTCCACGAACGGAAAAGTGCGCTCTTTACAGTGGAGGTCACCTGAGCGACTTGATGACCGAGGAACTGGCTTCAAAAAGTCTTTTGCAGTACATTTAAGACATCCATCTGCTCTGTGAAGCTCATCTGTGGCTGAGAGTGAGCAGTGTTTGGCCCGGTATGCTTCAGAATTCATCCTGCTACTTCTGTCAGCAGCCACGGCATCATTAAACACCTGTGAGTCTGTTCCACTGGCAGCCTAACATCCTCGTGCAAAACACAAAATATACGTATAAAAGACAAGTTTTTATTCTTTCAGATCTTCCACCATGTCTTTTAAGGGGAAGAAAAAAATCCCTTTCTAGAATCTCAAAAGAGAAAAAAAGGGGGAGGGTTGAATTCACTCCCCTGAGAGACTTAATAGCCCACCATGGCCCAACCCGACCAAACCCGGCCCCACCTTGGATAGCATAGGTTCCAACATGCCCTGCCTTCTTTCTTTGGTGCTCCGCATACATCATCACTTGGCACGGTATGTCGTAGCTACGGGCAACATGAAATTAGAGAGGGGAGCGGCAGCTTGCCAGCTGAATACCTGGATATGTGTAGCCTGGGGAAAAACTGAGAGGAGGCAGGTAGGAGTGGTAGGTGGAGAAGGGGAAGGCTGACAGAAGTGGAAGGTTTACCATGAAACCTGGAAGAAGAAGGGGCGAGGAAAGGAAGGAACCTTTAACACCTTTCATTTATAAACATTA
Organism: Arrhamphus sclerolepis; assembly: GCA_037176975.1. Classification (NCBI taxonomy): domain Eukaryota; kingdom Metazoa; phylum Chordata; class Actinopteri; order Beloniformes; family Hemiramphidae; genus Arrhamphus; species Arrhamphus sclerolepis. The sequence continues at coordinate 741 of JBAMYA010020000.1, read as the reverse complement.
CCTTGGTCTGACTGACGATTTAGGGGGTCAGTTTCACACCACAGAAAAAAAAGAACCCTATCCATCCAAGATTTAATCAGGTACTTTGGAGACTGGAAAAAAAGAAGCCAATTGACATTTCGGCAAATCATACCGGAAGAAATGCTATGGCTCCAAGACATCTGTGCAAACCTTAAAGGCAGCAGCAAACTAAAGCATACATGGAAAGCTGCATACTGGAGGTGTACGGTGCATTACCTGCAGCCCAGTTTTAATATTTGGCCTGGAGCCTCCGCTGTAGACAAAACAAGGCAGCTCATTCCTGGTACGCTTATCTGGGAGATAAGCATGTGCGACAGAAAGGGAGCGAAACCCATCACTGATGCTGAGTTCACATGCACTCTCTCACCTGCCTCATACTCTGTCTGCAGCTCATTTGATTGCTCTCGTCATTTAATTTGTGGCTATCTTCAGTAGTTTAGGTATTTTGGGTCACTTTTGGATTGAAAGCCAGCCACAATTTTTTATATATATTTTTTATATTTATTTTTTTTAGATTTTACAGGTGCTTTATACTAATACATGCTATGGTGTTATGTCCTGTTAAAGATCATGTTCATTTACGTAGTTCCGTTACACTGTAGACCTATAAACAGATATAGATGCAGATGTAGAGATACGTGTGTATATGTATATCTATCTATCTATCTATCTATCTATCTATCTATCTATCTATCTATCTATCTATCTATCTATCTATCT
>JBAMYA010019989.1:0-16807 GCA_037176975.1 Arrhamphus sclerolepis | reverse complement strand
CCCATGCTGCCCAAAGAGCACAGCCAAGAGACTAGTGTATGTGTGTGTGTCTGTGTGTGTGGGTGCGTGCGTGTGTGTGTGTGTGTGTGTGTGTGTGTGTGTGTATATATATATATATATATATATATATATATATATATATATGGTCAATTCTGTCAATGTTTGTATGTTTTAACAAAAGACAGTCAGAATGAATCTGGTCCAGCCAGACAAATGTTTTCTTTTCGTGATTCTCACCAGGTATGTCTGTCCCTGAATGATGCTGTGGCCTATCAAGAGTATCCTCTGTCACCTCTGCTTTAAGAAAAAAAACAAAAACGCACAACCAGCCACTCTAAAAGTTTTGATCCTAAGGGCTTGAGTAAAGGCAACTGGACTTCTTCTAAGAAGAAGATTACCATGACCTGGATGACTTGAGAATCTACACCAACATCTAAAAGTTTGACAAATCCCTGACACCAGTAATTTCACTGATTGATGACTGCTGAGCGTGTGTGTGTGTATATTTCTGTCAGGTGTCCTGGAGCTGAGCCCACTTATTGGAAGACATGTTGTTGGGAGTTTAATTATTTGTGTTTGTAGCCTTTCACACGTGAGGGTGTTCTGCTTTTATGTGCTGTGTATGGTTCAATAACCTTTGGTGATTTCATGCAATACTTAATCCAAGGAGGGATGGATAATGTAGATGGATTATGGATTGAGGAAGGATACGGACCATTAATTATAGTGTTTATTTGACTTTAAGGCAGGAAGAGACATTCATCATGTAGATTCTATTACAACTTGGAAAGATCAAGAATTCAGCGTTGCTTCATATCTGATGTTAATTTGTTTTTTTTTGTTTTACTGTCCTTTTAAGTCAGAGCTTATGATTTGTTTTATAGTAGGAGTTTATGTAGGCAAGTGTAAGCCAGGAGATGAATTACATACCTGCAGGGCAGAGAGACGTTAAAAATGACAAATCCTTCAACTGATAACGTGTTTTTGTTTCCTCCAGGTCAAAGTGACACAGGAGCTAAAAAACACACACACGGACCAGATGACAAGACTTCATTTCAAACATCAGACCGAGTGTGATCTGCTGGAAGACATGAGGTGAGGACATGTCTGTGCATCTCACGATTCTCTGAAACATGAGCCTTTTCTCATCCTCTGTAGACGTACTAAAGGGGACTTACCAAAATGGCAGTTGATTTGATATCTAGTCATTGTTGCTGGATGTGATATTCATGTGACACTGCCCTGAATAAAGATAAATTAATAAACTAAAAAAAAAAAAAGTATATAAGGAGTGAGTGAGGAGCCGCATGACAAAGAGGAAGAGCTGGAATGTGGTAGACCACATGAGGCACAAAGGGTCGGGACAATGACGAAGGAATTTCCTGCTGTCCTCTTCCTCCTCTATGACTATTTTTTTTTTTACTCTTGCAATTTTCATTATATATCTCTCCGTTTCATCTTCTCCTTTGCCCTCACTTTTTGTTCCTGTCATTCTTGCGCTGCCGTTTTGTCTGCGTCCATATCTCTTCTTCACTTTGGCTCAGCTCTGTTTACCCGTGACGTATGCGAGCTGGCAGGTTTCCATTTTGGATTTGGCAGAGGAAGAAAGCCTTGGTTCCCTCTCTCACTCTCATTTTCTTTGTTGACTAAGCATTGATTATTTATGACAACAAACTTTCTAATACCATGTGCTGCTCTGCTTCCATTCCTGTCTTTCGCTCTGTTTCTCATTTCCACCGTGTCTCTGCTTGCACTCTCACTGAGATTTCCCTCTCTGTCCTCCCCTTGCACTCTTGGGTGCAGCTCCAGCTGTTTGAGAACAGATTGGCTTGTTGCTGCAGGGGTTTTGGAGCGTGAACAAGGCTCTGGTCTCACTTGTGGGAGAAATTGAGAGCCAGTTAAACATACGCAACCACAATGTGTTAGTGCTTTCAGTCAGTGAGAGATAAAGCTACGTGCCACTAGCCAAAGGTCTCCACACTGTCTTTGTCATCCACGTCATTGAAAGATGCTGCCTGCAGTATTTTCTCAGTATGCTGCTCAAGCCTTTAATGTTTAGTAATTATTTGCCGTTGCACATTCTCTTGGTGGTTAAACAGGACCAGTGGGGTGATGTCGTGATTAGCAATGTCACATTTCAATTGAGAGGACTGGGCTCAGGCTCCTGCAGCTACTTGCATCTGTTTAGCTGCTGTGTCTCCAAGCAAGAAACAGAGGTCTGTTGGATTTTAATAGCCGAAGAGGCCCTCATCTGACTCTGAAAGATTTTCCCAGCAGACGGAAAGGGTTAGGGTTTATCGGAAATCCACACCAGTTGGAAGCTGATCAAAATCGTCATTTGTTGGGTTAGAATTTACTACTTCTTTCTGTTTTGTAACTGTAAATCAGATGATCATATCCTATCAAAATAACATGTATACTCTTGTTATTGTTTTCTGATATTTTGCAGAGAAGATATAAGCGAAATTTAGTGTTGAAAGCTGCCCCACATTTTCTACTAACTCAGTACTCAGACATTTTGGCTTTTGTAGCACACGCATCCGTAACTGGCAGCATTTTTAATAATGCACTCATGGTTTCCACACAGGAAGAGGCAATTATTGATTAGTCCCTGTCCAGGGCCACAATGCATAGTTGATATCTGCAGCTGATGCCTGCAAACAGTGAGTAAATGGACTGCGGCGAGACGTTAGCAAGTTTAATATTTCTTGGACATTTACTATAGAACAGCTTAATGTGTTTTGTATTAAAACTGCAATATTGTTTTCATGAAAACATATTTTGAATGGATTTGGAAGAGAAAGGTGACTCTCAGATCATTTAAGCGGATTGTCATGTAGTTAGGCCTATGCAGTGGTGCTAATTTCATGACTGATTATGACTTAATTATTTCCAAAACCAGCAAACAGCTGGACCCTGCAGAAAAAACTAAATCCTGGCAGTATTGTGAAATACTTTCATGGTTGACAGACACAATTTTTCCTGCACGAAGCATACAGTAGACTTTAACTCCTAAATCCCAAAAGCTGCTCTGAGGTTATTTACCCTAATCAATCCACTGGATGGCTTGAATAAAAGCGCTCACTCTTGCATGCACGCATGCACACACACATACACAAACACTCTCACACACACAAGAGGCTGGGTGCAATGTATTCATCCTGTGTGTCTGAAAATTCTAAAAGGTACAGGATGAGTAGAAGAAAAAAGAATGGAAGAAAAGAAAAAAAGAGAGATGACAGAGAAAAAGTGGATGGTGGATTTAATCCTTTGTTAGTACGTTTCTGCTGGACTGGTCTTAGAAGGGAGGATAAGAGAAAGATAAAGGAGAAAATGATGACTAGTTGGTGGACTCAGGAAGTCAACTTGGTGCCCTCAATCCAGCTAAATCCCCCATACCCTTATGTCTGCCTCAGCAGCTACACACACATCAATCACTGTGGCTGGTCATAAAAATAGACTCATACAGGCTCCCATTTACTTACATTCATCTCATATCCTTTCAGTAACATTGATCTACCTTTTTGCAACATGTTTGAATAGAAATTTGATATTTTTGGCAGATTGAGATTGCTGAACAAAACCCAAAGTGTAGACAGCCGAGATTGTTAAGATGCTGTTGTGTGACCTTTGGAATTTATCATAATCTAAATGTAGTGCATTAAAATGATACTTTAGAGGGCACATTTTATCATGAAGGCGACAATAATTAATGCAAGGGCAATAAATTATTGAAATGATCAGTTTTGTAGTTGATGCCTGATTTAGATGGCATCAGATTTGATTGAGGCCTTGATGGGATTTATCAGCTCCTGCCTGTATTTTGTGTGACACATTCACATTGGGATAAATGAAATTTGTGATTTATTGACCATTTTCTGGGAATTATGTATTCACATCATTAAAATGTAATGGGTCTCCATGCAGAGAAGCAAGATAAACCCTGCTAGTTTCAACCAAAAATGCTCTCAGAGTTCTCATTAGTGCTCGTCACTGGAGCTTCATAATTCAGGACGATGGGGACGCAAAAATCAAGGACTCGCATTATGCAAAGCTGATTTATGGCCTGGTAATGCAATTAGGAGTTGACACCGTCATATGTAAAAAAAGATCCCACCACAGACAGTTTCAACAGCTGTTGTTTATAATGAGGGAATTAAGATGAAAACTGACATATTTCTGTTAAAATTATACTTAAACTCTGCCCAGATGAAGCTGCAAATATTTAATATAAGTGGAAACGTGTATTTTCAGCTGTCCACAGCATTTGTTTTTCATTGAAACTGCCATATAGTAAATAATTTTTGTGACACCTTTTTGGAATTTTTTGACCATGTGCTAAAATGACCTTTGATAAATAACAAATGTCTAGGCAATAAAGTTAATCTGGTCCAGTGATGATATGCTTAATGTCATCCTGTTGTACTTGTTTTTAATCCTCAGTAGGATTAACATATGAACAAAGTTGCTCCCACTTTATGTCACCTCTGCAGATCAATAATAGGATTTCCTGTGATTGATTCACTTTGGCAGCGGTTACTGAACAAGCTTGTTTTCTACACCAGACCCAAGTGTTATATTTCATCTCATCCTGAACTCTTGCAAAGTGACATCTACCATTTTTAAATTAAATTTGTTATTTTTTTTGTTTGTTTTTTTGGTGTAAGGAATGCCCCAATAGAGATTTCTTTGAAATATCATGTTTCAGTAGCAGCAAAACATCTAAGCAATAGTTTGCAACGATGTTTGGCTGCTCTCTTGTGGTAATGATTCAATAAAATCACTTCTTTTTCACTTTGCAAGTGGTTGACTGATATGGGTTAGATGAGCATTCAACAATATTTTTATGCTATTATGTCTGCACCGTCTCTGCTGGCTTCAGTAAATTTGAAGATATATCAACTAGATAAATGTCAAACAGCCAGTTAAAATGAAAAATATCAAGTGTCATACTGAAGAACACCAAAAAAAGACTCAGTAACGGCAAAATGATTTACTGGGGATTTGTGTGGCTCATTGGCAGAAATCATAGGCAGAAGAGGTTGGGGGGAGTCAAATTGCATCTTGCATTTTGAAACTATAATATAATTTATTCACTTGAGCTCCAGCGAGAAACGCTTCTTCTCCTGTAATTGTGTATACTGTATAATGTGTGTATGAGTGTGTGTATTAGTTTTCTTAAAGCAGAGATGATGAAGATAGAGGTTGTTTTTCGGTTCACCTAAATGCTTAATAAGTTGAATGTCCCCAGTCTGATACTCTGATAAAGTATTGGTAAAATATTTGACTTTGATTTCCAGGGGCCAGTCGAACTAACTGCTGCTGAACTCCATGCGTTAGACATGCCACCAGTAAAGCATCTGATGTAGGCAGAGGGACGGTCAGACAAGTATTAACAAAACATATCCAAAATGGCCTATAGCGGAGTAGGAATGCTGGTGAATGGCTGTTGTTGGTCTTGCAGTAAAATCCTGTTATTCCAAGGTGTTAGTGGAATTCTGCAGCAATCTGGGTTGGTTTGAATAATGTCTCTTGAATGCTCCTGTAGGAGGCATTGTATGAAGCCCGTCCCGTTATGCTTGTTTCATTATTTTCTGTATCAGTGGAAATGGCTGTGAATGGAGAAGGTACCAGACTCATTTCAAAAGAGAATTTTTGTGTTTTTAATGGCTGTGGCTGGGCAGGCTACACAGGTGCAGTCTCAGGTGAATTTGTTGACTTTTGTTTTTACCAACAGGCTTTTGTCACATCATGTAAAATCTTGGGTGGATATGGGCAGATATATTTATCAACCTAATGTCCACATATTTTTATATTTTACAAGCCATAACAGTGGAAGGTGCAGAGCTGAGTGGTGTTTAGATCAAAGCTCCTGTTGTAATTTTGTGACTTACTGCTTCTACATTAATGTTATGGATTTGTGCTGGCTGAAATAGTGACCATTGGTCCTACCCATTGTATAAACTATGGGCGTACCATCTGGGTCACGTGACCTATAGATTTGCACCATGTTGCAAAGAGGTGGAACAAAGCTGTCAAAGCCAACGGCAGAGCCAGTGGCTCGCTGTCAGTCAAGCATGTCAGATGATGTCCTGGCATCTGATTGGTCAGCTTTATTGCTTAATATGAATTTCTCCCCCCTTACAGATGTCATAGATGTAAAATCTTAACTATGAAGACCATAATCGATTTTTGTAACAGGCTGTAATTCCATTTAAAAACTGTGAAAACTGCAGCAACCTTTTAAAGAAACTTGCCTTATGTTTCTAGCATGGATGGACAATATAGCAGTGCATTACCGTAATGATCATAATGAGTGTGCCCCAAATTTAGCATCATATATTTTAACTAAGTAAATGTGGCAACTTACTTTCAGTCTGTTAAGTGAGGAAGAGTGAAGAAACAGGAGCACAACAGCTGGCAAGGATGTTAATGTGTGAGAGAAGGGGGCATTTAAAGCACCAAGGCATTCTGTTGCTTCTTATGAAATGTTAATAACGATGGGCAAAAACTACAGTCGCTCCATACTAAATTAGAAAATGTGTCTGTTAGTCTGTAGGTGTCTGTTAGGAGCACCTAGCAAACCAAACCTAATGCTTACTAATGTACTGTATATCCCTGTTCTGAAGCAAATGTTGGCAAACGTCATAAGGGCAATCTTAATCCTGTTTCTAGAGCCGCTTCATCATATTCAGTCAAGGAAGTACCGGATTCAAATGTAGCATCGCACAACGGAGGGGATGTTTGATGCTTCGAGTCGTTGTCATGACCAGAAAAAAAAAAAAACAAACTGTTGCCTGTAAAATATCCAGGATGAGGGATATTTGTTGTGTTGATCTAATTATCTGCCAGTAACTATACTCTAAGGAAGAGTAGCCATTTAGCTGAATAGCAAAAGGAAAAGAGTTGGGGCGCTGGCTTTCACTCAAAGGGAGTTGGCTCTTCCGATTCACTACAAAGCATCATCTCAAGCCCGCTCATTTGTGATGCACATCACTGCTGTACACAGACGCCCAAATGCAGTCATACCAGATTCAACCACTATCTCTGCCACTTCCTCCAAAGCTTTATTTCTGACACTTGTGTCTCTGTGTGAACACAAACTTTGGTCACAAAAAACAGAATGACCAAACACCATGACTAATTATTCCTCCATAGTGCTGTCATGCGAGGTCTGATTATAGACAGATAGGAACTGATATAGACCACGCCCAAGTACGATTTCCTTGGTTAGCACTTGACATATTCAGTGTCATGTGCCATATTCATATGCAGCTTGATTGGTTGAAAGTTGGTAATTTCTCAACTTTTCATGGAGACACTACTCAACACAGGGAACCCACAGTTCATTTCAGGAACGGATGAAGTCACCCCATTCAGTCTATGAAGACGGACGTAGATGATGCAGCAGCACTGCTGTGTGAATACCTGCTTCATATAAATGATAAAGGAATAGATGTCTGTCATTTTTGATTTGGATCTATGTGGTTTACACTCTGCAGCATCACAGTAGTACATTATGGTTGTCTGAAGTTAGAAATGACACAAAATTAATGATCTGCTTAAGCTGGTTTTTGCTTGTTGCTTACTTTTACATTAAGTGGTTGTGTCTGCAAAAAGTCCCAAATGCAACACGCTATTGCCACCTAACAGATAAAAGTAGCACCATTTTGCAGTACTCGGGCCTCTTTTAGTAAGATGAATGCTCGTCTCTTGCTTTTTTCTTGCTCCAAACATATATGAAATCATGACTGCCTTCTTCTGCCTCTGTCTGTGATTCATGTCGCTGAGCTCAGTCTCTGTCCTGCGTTCACTGATTTCAGCTGTTTTCCCATGATTATTTCCTCTCCCTCCCTTCCAACATATTGCCCCCCCAAAAATGCAGCATTGAGACTACCTATGCTGTTCAACTGATAAAACTCTGATCACACAAGTTAAAAAGTAAAAAAAACCTGACCCTCAACTCAAATGAAAGATGATGTCTGTGCTGTTATTTTTGCTATATTTCCATGCATAATGGTCACTCAGAAAGAAGATTGCAACAGAAATGTCTCTAAAAGTTTAGCCTAACAGTGTGTGCACGGAGAACAGATGGGCTGCTGCCTTTGATGGGGCTGAGTGAGGGTGGTTCACACACAGAACTGTACAAGCTGAGTCCACACGCCCTGTGAGGGACGTGTGGACGTGTGCTCGTGCACAACAGTGAAAGGACCGAAAGAACATTAGAGCCAATGAGTTAATATATGACAACAACTGGGTAGAGCGCAAACAAAGAACACGACATGGGACATAACTTGTATGCCACTGAAAAAGAAAAAAAAAAATTCTTCTTTCTGACAAATAAATGAGATGGTGGAGGGGATTTCCATATTGTTATCATTCAATTAAAAATGTGCTACACTTTTGTGTGCTGCAGCTGGCTATATGCATAAAAATAAAAAAATATAATGTAAAAAATATGGAACTGAGACTCATGATCAGCACAAGAGTAAGAGATCTGGGCACCGTATTTAAAACTGTAGTAATCTGTGTTTGGGGGTAAAACATCAAATATTTATATTAAATATATCAATCTATCACATATCATATTTTAAATAACTGTTCTGTTAAGTACATTTAAGCATTTTGATACTACTGGAATACAACTTCCACACTTTGATAAGCTTCCAGACTCTGGTTTTAATGCTAATCACTATCAATATTGCCTCTGTCATTCCTGGCTTTAGCCTGCTGATTTCAAAATTATAAACTATAAAATGACGATGCACAGCGGAAGAGTCATTACATTTAAAGGTAGCCACTGCAAAATTACCCAAACAAGTTCCAACATAACAACTTCTCAGCAAGTAGCTAATCAGCTTTTAACTTTTTATTGGATAAACTCCTGTACTTTAATCAGTTACCGTTCAAACTAACACCATCCAGGACTGGGAATTACATCAAAATGGCACAAAGAAACTGGCTATTTTTAGCTCATAGGTTCCCCCTATAGGAATGGAGTATAAGTGACTTTCATTACTGTCTGAGGTTTATCCTTGTTTTTATTGTGCTGTAAAGCGATACGCAACTGCAGCAACCAATGATCCGGATTCAACAGTTTCTTTGGGGTTTTGGCAACAGTACAGACAGGAGGCTGCAAAAGCTAGACAACATCTCTTAAAAGTAGTCAAATATTCCCTCAAATGAAACTGAAACTGATATTCTAACCTGAAAAAACTTATGAGTGCTGTTTTAATTGAAAATATAAGTGAAGAAAAAACAAAAATGATCAAAGTGAAACGTTACTTTACTTACAAGCCAGCAGTTGGATGATAGCTGTGAAGATGAATCTCTCTCCCTGTTTGATCCTGAACAGCTGAAGGATGAAGACAAAGAAGCTGACACAACATAAGATGGTGGCCAGGATCATGGTGGCCTGGACTGCCTGCAGAAAAGCTGTGGAAGAGAGAAGAAATGAGGTTTATATACAAACAACTTATACTGCTGCTGGGATTTCAGAGGCGCACTCACCTGCACTGGTAGTGTGGCTGTTCTCCACGGGGTAGCAGGTGGAGTTACAGGAGTACCACAAATCGGAGTAAATTAATTCACGTCCGGCTGGAGACACCACCCACCATGCCTTTGAAAGGGTGGGACACGAATAGAGACATTAAAAAAATACATCTATGAGCTGGCACACACTATCCAAAAAAGTATCCTCATCCAAGATGTGCACTTACATTGTGAATGGTGGCAACGAAGAGAAGGATGGCAGCAGCCAGGTGAAAGAGGATGATGAAGGCGAGGATGATCAACATGGCTCCTCTTCAGTCTGACACACAGCTGTAAGGTTCGTCTTACTTTGGTCACAGCAGTTGGAAAACTTCAGTGGCTGGTTGGCTCTCCCACTGTCTGGTTGTCAAGATGCACGTCGTTGCTTTGGGTGGAAATGCCTCTCAGTGTTTATGCTGGCTGTCAGACAGGCGGGGTTGATAGTCCAGACTGGATTAAGGTCTCTCACATCAAAAGAATCTGTTTCAAGCAACATATTAATGATTATTTAATGAAACCTGCAAGCGCATGAAAGATAGCTCCTCTGCCATTAAGTCGCATTAAACAAACAGGCAAAACTATGAAATATATCTCGTTATTGCAGGTCTGCGTATGTGAAATTAAACCAGCAACTCAAAATGTTAACAACCATTAAACAACTTTGCTGAATATACTAGATAAATATGGCCTTTATACATTTTATTTTTTTTAATTGAGTCAATTCTTAACTACCTGAGTTGTGAAGAAAATGCTTTAAAGTGCATGTGCACTCGAAGCCCTTGACACATCTGGAACCAATTACCAACAAACAGCATTTCCAAACAACTGAGAAAAATGCCGGGTTAATGAAACAAAGAAATATTTGTCACCTCAATGTCTCCCCCCAAATTACACAAAATGTGCATGTTGTGTCTGTATGCAAGCAAGAGTGTGAGGGACTGTGTGTATGTGAGTATACAGACATATACAATATGTGGGAGTGTGGAATTTACCCTGCAGAAATTAAAGGCCTTTATCCAGACCCTGACTTAAAATCAACCCACTGCTCAGTCCTGCACTTTACTGCAGCAACACTACACAATCATAATACGACATGAATATGACATTTTGTTGAGCATTCCTGAGCTTAAGTTTAGATACTGTAAATGAAACAAAGAAGCCCAGATTATCCGTTTGTTTGCTGCACTGTGACCTTCACATTTGTGTCATTATAACACAAAGTAAATGTCCAGGAGTCATAGATGACAATATACACGGTTGACAGTCATAACAGATGTGAGTGTGAACCTCTGCTAAAGACAAGATCGCTATTCAAACAAGGATTGTGTGCACTTTTGGTTTCAATCCAGGAGTTACAGTCCAGGTGGAAACTTTCCCGACCTTTTCAAGTTTCCCGAGCTGTGAAAAAGGTTTACATTTGAGAGAGAAAATGACCCAGGAGCATGCCACCTTCAAACAAGAGAAAGTTTCAGATTATCGTAAATTGGTACGCTCAAGTCTCAGAGTGACCTATCTAAAATCTGGACCTGGGTTTACCTTTCCTTCCTTTTCATGTCCTACATTAAAGAAAATATCATGTTAAAATATTAATTCTGTAAAGATATATTAAAGAATAGACATTTACAAAACCACACGATTGTGGAATGTTGTTTTTTTTTTTCTTTTGGACATCATTGACATCAAAAGAGCATTTGAGCAAAACTCAGAACAATGATCAAATAAAATTTTCATTTTCATGAAAACACTTTTAATGCACTACTTTGATGGCTGTGGTAGTATTTACCATGTATGCAGAGTAAAGGCCGCATCTCTTAAAATCGTCAGAAGTACCACCCGCTCTGTGGGAATAATGCACATAAAAACCTAACTCAAGCACAGATGCAGCCTACATACTGCTGCTTATTTTGACATCAGAAACAACCTCCCGACAAAAATTTGGAAGTGGAGGAGGCAGAGACACAAACATATTTGAAAGCACGTGTGTGCAGACACACACAAAGAAACATATATCCAGACAGCAGAGGAATTAGCCTCGTCTGCCAAAATGGAGTCGCAGTAAAAACAGCCTTTCCCCGCCAACAGGAAGCAGGCCATCGTTTTTGTGTGCGATTATATGGCTGTGGGATGTGCGTGTGGAGAGGTTCTCCCTGTCTGAGTAGGGGGAAGGGGCGAACAAGTGTGTAAACGGTTAAAGAGGAACTGGGGAAATGTCAGAAGTACAGAGATAGGATTTAGGTTTTAAACAAGAATGCAAACAGTAATGGCTTTTCTAGCCAAAGGGTCTTAATATTAATACTTCAAAATAAAAGTCAATACTTAAAAAAAATAATCATACCCACTTTAATTGTCATCACAAAGAAAAAACACGACACATGTGGAGCTGAGATTGATCACTGTGACTTATAACAGCAGATGTTGTCAGTCCATCACAGGCTAACACAGAAAAAATGAGACAAAAAGCCACGCACAGTCACTTTTTCCTCCTACTGCCAATTTAAAAACAAAAATCAGCTGGACATCCATGATTTTGGATTGTGGTTGGAAGCTGGAGTATCTGGAGAAAACCCATGCAGACTAGGGGAAAACATGCAAACTCAAACGCAGATCGACCCCAGCCGAGGTTTAAAACGGGAACATTCAGCGATGGCGATAAACAGCACAGCACATAAATTGTAGTATAAGCCTTGCATGTAAACACTGTGCATGAGCGAGGAAGATATGTAAGACGCTAACTTATTTTTAGGTCAGGCAAAAGCATTTCAGATTTCATGCCTTGTTTGTGTATTGTCAAAGCTTGGTATATCGCAACATTTTGTAATAAAGATGGATCCAGTAACCGAATTTATATTTTAATCTGCTTATGTCAACAACGGTGGTGAAAAAATAAACACCAAGAATTTGATTTACTATATCTGCAGCAGAGTATGTCTATGGCTACTGCATCAAATCTGACCTGTAGGAGATTTTTTTCTCTTTTTTTGGGGCAGTTAATCTTCAAGACCCCGAAAAATAAATAAATAAATTTGACACAGCTGGATATTCTGTCTGCAGCTGCCGGCTCGACTCATTGAAGGCAGGGGAAACGAGAGGAGGAGCAAAGGAAGAGGGAGGAGATGGAGAGCAAAGGAAGGGAGCCCCATTGGAGGGAAATGGAGGGAAGAGAGAAACAAAAATACAAGCAGTCATACACACACACACAAATGTGTTAAAAAAAAAAAAAGTAGAGGAAGAAGGAAGAACTCACACTCAGATGATTAAAGCTAGTTTGAAAAGAAAAAAAAAACACATTGCCAGGCTTTATGTTGGAACAGTAGACATGACATTACTTAGCACCGTTATGTAAATTAAAGCGCATGTACAAGCATTATGTATGTATTTAAGTTGTGAAATTGTCCTTTGATTTGACTGCCCGGATGACAAACCAAACACTGAAAATTCACTCTTCACAGTAAAAAGCACATTTCTAACAGCAAAGCAATCACACAGGCCGAAGCAGAAGCCTTCATGCTCATAAAACCTGGGAAAAACAGCACCTTGTAGAGGTTAGCAGTTAAATACAAAACCCATGATACACCCTCTCCTGACAATAGGAAACAGGCACACACACACACACACACACACACTTAACCGCATACATGCTGAACACATTAGTCCTGCTGCTCTGGTATGAATAACACTGATGTCTAAAAGATGTCTTATCTATCATGAATGACAAGTGCTTTCACAATGGAGTATTTCCCTCAGCTGTGGCACGTCAATCACCAGAACAAGAAAAGACTTCATGAAATCATTTAGAAAGCAATCTGGATTAAAAGAGACATGTTGTAGGCTTTTTTTTTTTTTTTTTTTAACTTGGAACCATATTTAAAAGTATTCATGAAATGACTGTGACCCAATTTGGTCCAAAGCTTCCCCTTTTCAGGATGTCATTTTTAGACAGTCCTTTGGGAGGTTAGTCTTTCTTGGAGATTGGCTGTTCTACACACCGAGGCTACAACGATAAGTCAGCATAATCGCTGTAGGCAACTATGAAAATTTGTCTATGCTTAACTTTTTTATGAGAAACGCTCAGTTTAAATTCCCATAAATGTAACAGATAAATGGGTCTTCACCACTGGGTTAATACACATGGGTTTAACATGAGGTAATATAGTTTGCACTGCACTGAAGATCATCTATTAAGGCTGCATAATCAAAATTATTTAACCACATGCCAGCTGTTGTGGCATAAATATACATATTTTGCAGCTTCATCTCAACTTTCATTAGACATTTGCTATAACATTCTGGAAAGGTAACTTGACAAAAGCACATGCAAGAGGGTATTTAGTTGCTGAGATCGGGTTGGTCATCTCCCTCTGCCTCCAAGATGCCTTTTTCAAGTTGTTTTATCGTTATAGAAACCAGGATCTGCTTCAATAAAATGGCAGAGACAACACAGCTTTCTACGTTTCTTCTAAAGCAGCTTGTGGCGTTTCCTTACATATTCGTAATGGTCCATGAAGTTGCCTCTTGTGGTGGCAACTGGATTGCAGCAGGTTTTGCACTGCGTCCTTTTGTGCTGTACATTTCCTTATTAAATCCAAAATGCTTTCATAAGACAATGGTCCTGCTATTATTCGGGACTGTCGTCTCATCTAAAATGTTAGACTGAACCGTTATGTTTCTCCCATTTCAACATGGCTAGACTTGAGCAATTTCTGATTGGCTGGTGCAGCTATTATGCATGGGAATGGTACTTCTCATTGGTGGGCAAAACTGTAACACATGGAGGAGTAACACAAATGTAACACATAATCAGAGAAGTTTACTGCTACAATAAGAGACAAAGATAAGCTATAGCTGCTGTGAAAAGCTGGTTTGTCTTGACTAATAATTTCCTCTGTAATACTAATGTTTTCAGAGCTATTCAAAGTGGATTTATATCTGGTTTCAGAGGCTTTAGATTTATGAGACTCAGTCTGCACATAAAAATGACCATGGAAAGTTTGTCGTTGGAAAAAATGAAAGGCACAAAAAAAAACAAAAAGCTGTGCTTTTGTAATTCAACGTAATATACTGTACATTACATTATCCAGTGTTGTGTTTTTACCATGTGTGACAGTGTCCTTGACTTTCAGAGAATCTGGCAAAGTGGAGCCAAGTACAAAGAAACAACAGGACAGATAACTTGAGCCACCTCCTCTGACACATACACTGACAAACGGGCGCAAACGCAGCCATTCCTCCTCTCCACTCAGCCTTATAATAGGAGGTTGGGGTACTCAGCGTTTCAGTGTGTTCATGTCGACTGCTGCTCTTGCCTGGTGGAAAATGCTGACTTTTAATGTCTCTTTTTCTTTCCTTTTTTTTTTTTAACTCTCTTTCATAAAACACAAAGCCACAGACTTAACTGGGCCTCTGGATCTCACTCCCCCGTCTCTCTCACTGTCCCACTTCTCCCCATCTCTGTTATTCTCTCTCCGACTGTCTCACCCTCTCTCTCTCTGGTCATGGAAAAACGGATTAAGACAGTCAAAGATCAAAAACACTTCCAGGGGAGCCCTCAGGCCCCTTAAGCACATTTATTCTGGAATACTTGCTCCTTGTTCAGATTCACTGTTAAGATAAACTCGGATGCTAATTGTTTGCTTTGATATACCCTTGCAATATATTCAAAGCACCTGTTTGAAGTTATACACTGGAGCCTCAAACAGGCATTTATTGTCAGGGAAGCACCATTCAGCCATGTTGTATCACCATGTTACTACACTAATCTGGTCAGTTAAAGTTTCTGTTCAGACCTGATTCAGGAGCACTGCCTTGCCTGGCAACTTTAATGGCAATCATATTTATTATTATTTTTTATTTATTTCGAGTATATTTAAAAACAAACAAACAAAAACAATACAATGGCAAAAAAAGGAAAGAAAAAACATACTCGAAAAGGAGCAGGATGAAGTTTAACTTATATATATTCCCGCCACCTTGCTCAACCATGTTTACCTCACGTAACTTGGCAGATTTCAAATCAACAAATGTGCTCTATTTCAATAAACAAGAAATAAAATGTCCCATAACAAGGATAATAATAATAATACTAAAAAAAATCTGTCCATATAGTATCTCACATCAAAGCTAATATTGGAACATACATATTTATATATATTTAAAATCCTTATGAAGAAATATCAAAACAGTTTGGTGCTGTTGAAAACAGTGTAAAAAAACATTTCTCCTGGATTTATTTAGTATTTCTTTAGCTTATTTAGCCTTACTGTACATATACTGCTTTTTATTGTATATGTTATCTTTTAGAGAAAACACAAAACACACATCTATGCTTTGCCAAAGCCAGTGACTAAATAAAGGTTTAGGATGCATACACAAAAACACACTGAAAACTTACACACACTTTCACTTTGATTTTGGCAGCAGTTATTTACAGCCAGAATTATTAATGTGACAGCTTTAATCCTTAATATTTTTCATCAGGGTTTTTATAGACAAGAAAAGGCTTCCAAATACCCTTCAAAATAAAACAGCGGTCTTAGGAAGTACAAAAAAAACTTCGTAATAGATGCAGATATTAATGTACAGCGTGCAAAACTTTAATACTACTTGGGTTTGTTGGGTTAGATGGGTTTTCTGAGGTTGTGACCAGAAAAACATAGATAAAACAGAAATTGTTACACATTTGATATTTCAAAGATTCAACTGTGGCTAATAAGCAGGTTTTGACTAAATGTAGGGGATGCATTCAGTATCCAGGAAGCTGCACTGTCTGCATCTTTAATATAATACTTTGCGTTTCGTCTTGCTGGAACACGTTTAATGCCAGTTAGTTAGTTTGTCATATCTCAGATCAAAATTAAGCAGGCTGGGCTGGACTGGAAACTTAGAAAGTAGGATGAATACCCTGTTGTGATTCACTGTTAGCATAAGGCTTGGTTGGGTCAGCTTATGCTATGTAGCAGGAACCTATGAGCATCCGTCTTTCACTCGACAAACAGGATGACCACTTGAGGTGGAGCGCGTTTAATTGACAAGGAAGGCAAAAAGTGTTTCATAAACATAAAATGTTAGGAAAAATAAACATTTAAAAGCATTTGTACACACAATGATCTGCACAAGGATCTGATGGAAGAGATGGCCAGGATGGGAGTCCAACACTACTTTGGTTGATTTTTGACAGCAGCAGGGACAGGAGACTGCAAGAAGATGCCTCCTAAAATTATCCAAATATGTCTTCAAATGAAATTGAAAATATCATTTTAATATTAAAAACTTAATTTTA
>JBAMYA010019978.1:0-16807 GCA_037176975.1 Arrhamphus sclerolepis | reverse complement strand
CGGGTAATGTTATTGATATGAGCATTGAAAGATAGTGAGTTGTCGAGGATGACACCCAGACTCTTAACCTGAGGGGAGGGGGAAACTGTGGAACCGTCAATTGTCAGAGAAAAACTGTTAATTTTGGAAAGGGTGGCTTTGGTGCCGATAAGAAGAAGTTCAGTTTTATTGCCATTAAGCTTGAGGAAATTTGCAGTGAACCAAGATTTAATTTCAGTGAGACAGTGGGTAAGGGAGGAGGGTGGAAGAGAGGAGTTTGGCTCAATAGAAATATAGAGCTGGGTGTCATCAGCGAAGTAATGAAACTGGATGTCATGTTTACGGAAAATATAGCCCAGAGGTAGAAGGTATATTATGAAGAGAAGGGGCCCCAGGACTGATCCCTGGGGCCCACCTGAAGTGACTGCGGAGGGTTGTGAGGTGAAGGATTTAAGCTGAATGAACTGAGGGCGGCCAGTGAGGTATGACTGATGCCTAAAGAAGAAAGTCTTTTGAGAAGAATAGGGTGAGAGACGGTGTCGAAGACCGCACTCAGATCAAGGAGGATGAGGATGGAGATAAGACCAGAATCAGCAGCCATGAGGAAGTCATTGGTGATTTCAGCGAAAGCTGTTTCCGTGCTATGGCGGGGACGGAAACCGGACTGTAATTGTTCGTACAAGTTATTGTGGGTGAGGTGAGCGTGAAGTTGAGAAGCAACGAGTTTTTCAAGAATTTTGGAGATTAAAGGAAGGTGAGAAATGGGGCGGAGGTTATTAAAATCATTCGGATCTGTACCAGGTTTCTTAAGGATGGGGCTGACGGCTGCGGATTTGAAAAAAGCAGGAACAATTCCAGTGGACAAAGAGGAGTGGATGATGGCAGATATGAGGGACAGGAGAGAGGGGAAGCATGATTTGACCAGCGTTGTGGGGAGGGGATCCAACTGACAGGTAGAAGGCTTGGACTTGGAGATGAGATCTGAGATGGCAGAGTGACGAGGCAGGTCGAAGCTGGAGAATGAGCGGCACAGAGTGAAAAGTTCAGAGGATGGGAGGGACGAGGTAGTGGAACCAAGGTGCTGATGGATTTTGTTCACCTTTTCATTAAAAAACAGAAGGAGGGAATTACAGGTGTCTGAGAAGTACAGGTGGGAGGGTAGGAAATCAGGAGGCAGAATGATGCTGTTGAAAATGGAAAAAAGTGCCTTGGTGTTACCAATATTGGCGCAAATGAGACCAGAATAATATCGAGATTTAGCATGAGCGATGGAGTCCTTATAATGAGATAACTGAGCTGAATAAATGTCTTTAAGAAAGTTGGTGAGACCATTATTATACTGAGAGGCCAGTTCATCAGGGGTAGCAGAAGAGTCCAGGACCAGGGAGGCAAGGCAGGAGGAGAGAGACTCAATGTTAATGTCCTTAATATTGCAGAATGAAATGATACGGGAAGGCTTGAGGATAGAAGCACAGAGGTTGATGTTAAAAGAAAGAAAAAATTGATCCGTCACAAGGAGCTGATCAGATGTACAGTTAGAGGGGGTGAGACCGGAACAGCAAATAAGATCAATTGTATGACCTTTGGTGTGGTGTGGAAGTCAACAAACTGATGAAAGCCAAAGCTATCCAGGGATGAAATGAAGTCTTTGGAAAGAGGAAGAGAAATATTGTCCATATGTATGTTGAAGTCACCCAGCAAAATAATATTTGGCGAGAGAGTGGAGAGGTGAGTGAGCAGGACAGAGAATTCGTTCAGAAAGTCACTGTGAGGCTTTGGGGGGACGGTAAACTGTGGCAATGATGGTGGGAATGGAATGGTGTAATTCTATTAAGATTACTGCAGTGAAATGTGAACTACATAGTGACCGCCAAACTAGTCTCTCTCATGTGCATTTGGAAACTCACCAATGTAATTGTGATCACCTTTCTAAAAACTATGCATTTCTGTTGTAATCCGGCAACGTGCTTGATGGTGGCAGAGAGAAAAGTTAGAGCCACGGCTGGTACCATTCCTGTGACGTTGTTGCTGTTACAACCTATAATTAAAGGATGGCTTAGGGACTGTTTAGGCCCAATGACGTCCATGAGCAAAGCAAAAAAGATCTGGGGCTCAAGCCCCTGGAGCCCAGCACCACCTACATGCAACAATATGAGGGAAACAACAGCAGCCAAAGTTATGTAAGAAGAAAAAAAATGTATGTAGATATATATATATATATATATATATATATATGTATATATATGCGACTGAAAGGAGGCAGAACTGCTACAAAGACAACTGGACAAACTGTTCTGTGACATCACCTTCACGTTTCTGTCAAACAAACACTCAACTTGAACATTTCTGAAAAAATGTTGAAAACACACTTTTATGTCAAAAACTGCATAGAGCAGCCAGGAAACAGTTATGAAAGAGTATTAGGGGCCACTAATTAGAATTTTTGAGAAAATTAGAATTCTGAGAAAACAAAAAAAAACCTGAATTTTTTAGGGGAAAAAAAGTCAGAATTCTGACTTTTTTTTCTCAGAATTCTACTTTTTCTTTCTTCAGTGGCCCTAATAGTCTTCCATTGAGGTTCTATTTTTGGATGAAAAGTAAAAACAACTCACAATTTTACAATGTTGAGATTTTACAACAAAAACACGTCATTTCAGAAGCTGTGTTTTAACAACAAAAAGTACTTTTTGTTACATTTTGCTCATAAGACCTTAAAAAACAAACAAACAGTATTAATTATATAAATTATGACACAATTTTGGAAAAGTTTATATTTTCTAACAAAAAAAATTGTAATTAGTGATTTTTTTTAAAAAGTTGTGATTGTACAATATGGTTTATGTTTTAAGTCTCTATTTTTCAAAATTCACAATTTTACAACGAAAAGTTAAATCTTTTATTGAAAAACTCAAGATTTTTATAAATATATGATGAAAAAGATTTTCTGACAAATCTTTCTTTTGGCAACCAAGAGTTATTTTGCATAATTTGCCATTTAAAAACAAAATTTTGTGATTAAAGTAGGTTGTAAACAAAGTTGGTAACATACATTAGCAGTTAGTTTAGCAGATGCACTACGACACCAAACAAGGAGCCAAGTCAGCTCCCTTTATCCACCAAGAAAAGCAACAAAAAGACTTAAATCTAAGTTTCAGCACTTCGTCTTTCAGAATTTTTAAATCGAACATATGTGAGCAGGTGTGTTATAATAAGAATGTCAGAAACACCATTGTAGACAGAGTCCAGGAACTAGTGGGAAATCTGAAACACACCATGGTGATGATGTGGCCCTTTGACGGTAACCGTGATGATGACATGGTGAAGACCCCTGGATTAAGCTATGAAACATGCAGGATATGAAGATGTAAAGGCTCTTTAATTTTCTTGTGTGGTTTTTCCTTTGTCACACAGTGTTATTTTTGTAGCTTCTTCTCCTTTACATGTAGCCCCTCCCTTTGACGTGTCCGTTCCTTGTCTCTCTACTGTAGCTCCTCCCATTGATTAGCCCCTCCCCCCGGTGTAGCAGTGGTCTCTCCCTCGGAGTTCGTCACCTGATCAGCCAGAATGATAAATGTGAGAGAAATGAGTGAGTGAACGTCAGGATTTACTTCCATTGTCAGAAAAAAATATTCCACCAGTACTGGTTTCTGGATCAGACAGTTATGAAGACTAGAATCATCAGGTGTCAGTCTGAATTTACAGACAAAAGTTTGGAAAATAATCTACATGTCCAAGCAGAGCTGCTGGTGTTCCTCAGGGATCAATCCTGAAATCACAACTCTTCAATTTATTAATCAGTGGGCCAGTTTCCAGTTTTATCCTGATACCTGAGCTTCCTGGTGTTATCAACGTGGGCCTCCATCAGATCTCGGGGTATCTGCACTGCTCCTGCAGACCCCTCCTCTCCTCCCGCTCCCTCCTCAGCTCCTCCTCACCTCCTGCAAACATCAGCATCTGTCAGTAGCTGTGTAGTTGTGTCCACAACAACTGTGATAGAATACACATCCAACAGAAACGAGTCGTTTTGAAAAGAACTCCCATTTCAGTCAGACAGGACTGTTGTTAGGGTCTGATGTAACAGACCCTCGACTTTTAAGACAATCACACAGATAATAACTTAATACCCCCATAGAATCATACAGGATATGAACTTTTAGGAGCAGCAGCAAGTAATAAACCAGTCATCAGAAGGTACTGCTTATATAGTTAAATGGCATGGACTTGATGGTGTGGCATGAATACAGTTTATCTTGTTTATAAGTCAAACTACCACTTAAATTATTTAAAACATTTTTGAGGGACTTCAAGACCTGTTGTGCTGCTTTAAATATCAGTGGTTCATAATGACCTGCAGAGCAGCTTTCTGTTGTTTAATGTCTCTGAGACTCGATGCCGCCTCTTGTCTGCAGGCCTCCACTTCCTGTTGCAGCGCAGCCAGCTCATCCTTCTTCTTCTCCACCTCATCCTGCTTCCTGTCCAGCTCGTCCTGCTTCCTCTGCAGCCGCTGTATAGTCTGGGTGCATTTGTTTTTCGTGTCCTGGAGCTTCTGGCGCTCCACCAGAAGCTCCTGCAGGACCTGCTTCAGTTCTGGACACAAACACAAGGTGACGTCATCATCTCCTGATGATGATGCTGTCAGACAGCTCTGCTCAGCTCCATCAGCTTCATGTCCAGTTTGAGCTGCTTTCAGAGTAAAAGACTAAAGCAGCTGTGGAGACTACGATGGCATGAACATAATGTGATCCTTATCTAACACAACAATAAGCTTCTTAGGCGTCATTCATGAAAGGTCAGCAGAACAAACATGAACAAGAGCAGAGCTGCTGTAAAAGAGGGCCGTCATAACATATTCATAAATATAACTTCTTTATCGATGGGTAATTCACATATTTAGCAAACACAATCTGAAGCTTAAATCATCAGTAGGTTGATTCAATGAACAGACACCCAGGCAGTGATTCTGGTCCACCAATGACGTCATGTAAGTGAGCTGTTTGTGCTTGGATGAAAGCGACTGCAGGAAGTTGTGAAAAATAAAATTGACCTGCTGTTTACTGCAGAACATGGGTGTGAAATGAGGTCTTCCAGTAGCAGACGGCCCTAATGCACCTGAGTACCTGCAGAACCAGTTTACCCATGAAGACACCTGGACACATCTGCAACTGACTGAAGGATCCCACATTTAGTGGTTTAGGATACTGTAACTTATAATAGATAAAGAAATGTCAGTAAATTGTTTTTTGAAAGTTTTAATGATTTGCTGGAGCAACAAAAAGACGACAAAGTTTGTGGACCAATAAACATTCAATTAAGGGATTTGGTTAATTTGTTTCTAAAAGTGTGCATCTCAAATCTACTCACAGATTGATGTTGATTTCATGAATGAGGTCCTATACTGTGTGATCAGATAACGGCATTCATGGAGTGTGCTCACTAGTCAGATACCTGCTTGGTGGGAGCTAAGCTCCGCCCTCAGCCTCTGCTCCTCCTCTCTCCTCTGGACCAGCTTCTGCTCCTGCTGGACAACAACAGCAGCTGTTTCTTCCTCATTTTATATCATTCTATGTTGAATATTTTAGATTTAGACTTTATAATTTTTTAATAATTTACCTTTGGAGATATTAAGATAACATTTGGAGATAAGAAGTATTAAATTGGCCTTAAGTGTCAGAGCTGAACAGCAGATGGATGTTACCTGTCCGGTGAGTGAGTCCAGATGTCTCTGAGCCTCCTGACAGTCTGACAGCACCTCAGCAAGTCTGCGCGCGTGCACACACACACACACGCATCATGTCTCTGCAGTTTCAGGGCTTTTATTTTGAAGGGCTGCAGGTGTAAGTCTCACCTGTACATTGCTGTGTGTGTTTTCCTGCAGAGTTGTTGATACTCTTCATCTCTGCTCTCCAGTGCCTCCTCCATCTCCCTGAGAGCCTGCTCCTGCCCCCTTTTCCTCCTCAGCTGCTCCGCCTCCTCCCAGAGCTCCCTGCAGGTCAAATCACGTGACAAGAGTGAAGAGGAGCTCCCTGCTGATGTCAGAAGTCAGAGGTTGAGCTGAGGTTTACCTGAGGTGCAGCATGGCCTCCAGCAGACAGGTGGCGCCGTCCTGAGCTCTACGGTGCAACGTGGCGGCCTAAAGGAGACACTGTTAGATGGATGACCCTGGAGGAGGCAGTGTGTGTGTGTGTGTGTGTGTATGTGCGTTTGTTACCTCATGAGGACACAGGTATAATAACTACCATATAGGGACCAGTAGTCCTTGTGGGGACCAAAGTCTGGTTCTAATGAGGCAGAATGTCATTTCAGGGCCAGAGCTGGGATTATGGGGTTATGGGGAGGTTAGTGTTGGAAATAAACCTGGTCTCTGGTTGTGTGTAGGCAGCTCTGAGCCTCCAGCAGGAGTTTGTCAGTCTGGCGGAGCTCTGCTCGTCTCTTTAGCAGAGTTTTCTCCACACACTCCACCTCATCGCACACCTGCATCACACTCCTGCAGAAACCAAATCAAAAGTCAAATAAAAAAAAGTAATCAAAAGTTTTGTCACAACATAAATAACTTGTTGTTAGCAGTGTTCAAACAGACTAAGAAAATGACAGGTCCAATGTCACCATTATTATCTAGCTGTAGAGTTTAACGTCCTACCTGATGTCAGAAAGTCATGTGATCTCTTAAAATCCATTATTATTATTATTATCCGTTATTTTTTAAGCAGCTAAGGTTTAGACTGCATTAGAAAGCCTGATGTCACTAAATGTGAGGGAAATATTATGAATTTTGGGAACAAAATTATGAAGAAAATAAAGGAAGAAAAATCTATGCGAGACATAACTTCCAAATCAATTAGTTGTGGGTCGTCTGTCTCTGAAAATCTGACATTCAGTGAGCTGATCAGATTTCTGTGACACAGGCTCAGCTCTGAGCAGAATCAATCAGCCCCATTTCTTCTCCACCTAACTTCATAAACTTCACATCATGGCCATAGTGGTCAGTTCAGGAACTGTAACTTTTCTTCCTTTAACAATGGATTCCACCCCCAGGTTTGAACTTTATGGACAGAATTTAAAAGCACTGTCACGAGGTGGAAAGTTTCCAGTCTAGTTGGCTTCAGTCTCTCTCTTTTTTGAGAAAGCCCACAGGACCACATCATCTGCAAAAAGCAGTCACTGTGATAGTGTGAAGCCAGCTGCGAAGCCACTGATATGAAAGCCACTGAGATGCTGTTTCCAATTGAGCAGTTCAAGTATGTTAGCGGTCTTGTTCATGACTGAGGGTAGAAGGTAGCAGGAGACTGATATAATGATGTCTGGAATTAAAATATTATATTGACTGTGCTTGATGTTTGCCATGACAACAGGAATGTTGTCAGGATAACAGGCATCAGCAGGTCCCTAGGAGGTCTCATCGCAGATAATGACTGCAAAAATGTGATAACAGTCTGCAGTAAACAGATGACTGACAGACTGCAGTGGATATCTGACAAAAAACAGTCCCCTGTAGGTGTGTGTGTGTTACCTGTGTCGTCTCAGGATGTGTCGCAGTTTTTTGGTATCCAGTCGCAGCTTCTTCTTCTCTTCTTGAATTCTCTCTACCTCTTTGTGCAGACACTCACACCTGCCTCCCTGCTGACACAAACATGAACACATCAGGTGTTTGGAGAAGGAATCATGGATGCTGGGAGACACACGGACAGATTAACCGGCATCTATTATTTACCCCTGAAAGCGGTGTGCTCTGGGGGGGGATATCTTGCATTGTTTTTATGTTTGGCAGAAGCACCATAAAAGCTTGGTCATTGTCAATGAAATGTTAAAGTTAATGTTAGAACTTTTAAATATGACTGCTGTTTTGCAATTGATTGAAAATGTCAGATGCTTTCATGCACTAAAGTAGTTTAACTTAAAATCAGTGGTTGATTTAATCAGTGGTTGATTTATCAAACCAGATTCCATTTGAAATCATCCAGTATAACACTGTATTAGTATATGAACATGCATGAGAAGACAAGTGTGAAGCTGACCAGGTCTCCGTGTTCTGGGATGTTGCAGTGCAGAGCAGTGCCTCCTGATGGACTGCCACTGACTGGACCAGAGGGGCACGATGGGGAAGAACCAGCAGAACCACCTACAGCTGGTTCAGGAGGAGGAGGAGGGGTTCCTTCATTAGAGCTGCTCTCCCTCAAATCTGAAGGAGACACTGGTTAGTCTGACCCACTGGACATGTGAGTGAGTGTGTGTGTGTGTGTGTGTACCTATGAGTGTCGGGGGGACGTAGACCCAGTATCCTCCTCTTGCCGGAGGTCTGGTCCACTGCCGCCCTCTTTCAGGGGAGCTGAGGTACTGCAGCCCCAAACCAGAGTCCTGCGTCCCCTGAGAGGCCAAACTGGGTGCCTGAGACAGAAGCAGGTTATTCTCAATGAGGCTGTTATGTGTTAACATTTAGGCATATTTAAAAATAAATAAAAACTAAATTTGTTTTGCCTAAAGCAACTATGTCAGCTGTGTGTTTGAGTTTAAAGTCTCACATGAAGTTCAGCAGGTACGAAGCACCACAGTCCTTCTCCAGCAATGCTCTCAGCCCTGGTTCTGGTTCTGGTTGTAGTCTTTATCCCGCCAGTCTTTAGTCTGCATGTGTGTTTCTGAGTGCAAGTGGGTTCGGCCTGCAGCTGTTCAACAGTGTGTCCATCACGCAGAGAGTTTCCATCAGGCTCTTCCACATTTTTCTGCCAAATAAATGTTAAATTAAAATAAAAAGAAGTCAGAGAAGAAAAAACATGATGCTCAAATTTGTTTTTTTAATTTACTTTTTTAAAGTGCCTAAGTCAGGGTGACTATATTATAGTTATGGTGTAAATGACTGCACGTGCATAAGTAAAATAAAAGAGATTCAAACTATGAATGAAACAAAACATGAAAAGTTCAACAAAAAATGTAGTACTCTTTAAATCCCATGGGTCTTAGGGACGCTTCTATAACATCACCAAACAACAGTCCAATCATACTTTTGTTCAGATTTTATCCATCTAGCAACAAATGTCTGTGTATAAATGTGTATAAATGTAAATGCCAGGAACATGGAAACATAAATACCACATCATGTGAAATCAGTGTGCTAACACTGATAACAACATGTCAGGTGTCAGATGAATCTAGACTAGCTCTTCTCTCTTTCTCGCTATCAAATAGCTGTACCATGCCAGCTGCTATGGTTCACTGGTGTTCTATTAAATGAAAGTAGCGACACAGAAGTGAGTGTCTAGTGTGCCAAAGATATTAAATATAGACATATACAATATATTTTGGCACTTGACCACAGTTAATCTACAACAATTTGCAGACAGTGTGTACATGTGTTTCGAGCACCTGTGCATGCAGCAGCTCCACTGTGTGGTTCAGAGCTCTCAGCTGCTCAGCGGTGGACCTCAGCTGCTCGGCGGTCAGCTGGTCTGCATCACATATGAACCTGTTGAGTTGCCGCAGCTTCTTGTTAAGACGGCCGAGGCTCCTCTGGTGACCATCAGTCAGTGAACGCAGCTGCACAGCACAGAGGCAAAAAACATCAGAACTGTGTGTGCAAATGTGAACAACAGATATGGCGGTTCATCTCTGACCTGCTGCAGCAGAGCGTCTCTCTCCTGCTGGACGACCTGAAGCTGATAACGACTCTGCTCCACCTCCACCTCCTGCAGGACCAACAACATCTTATCAGGCAGAATAACACAGATCTATTCTGTCAGCTTCATTAAGTTAATTGTACAGTACCTCCTCTTTTAATGCTTCACTTTACAAATCAAATGTAAAAAATAAATAAATAAATAAAATCATCCCATCATAGTGGGTCTTAGTACCAGACATATAATCTTGGTTAGTCCAAGACAAATTTCCCACCTGGTGGGACAATAAAGTTTACCTTACCTTAACAACAGTGTATGACTTCATTTTTGTAAAAATAAATCAATAATGAATAATGTGAGCCTGCGATGGACTGGCGACCTGTCCAGGGTGTACCCCTGCCTTTCGCCCGAAGTGAGCTGGGATAGGCTCCAGCAGACCCCCGTGACCCTGAACAGGACATAGCGGGTATAGATAATGGATGGATGGACTTCTTCTGACGGAGGTACCTGTACCTACTGTTGGTGGCACGTCAGCAGATGCGGGAGTTGTAAGTACTTTCAAATAATGACTTTTGCGTTTCCATCACAGTTAAGTATGAACAAGCTTGATCATATTTTGCCATTTAGCCTGGGCTAACACTAGTGTTGCTGCTGGCCCTGCGTCTGCTTGTGGTGGTTTTCTCTGTTCTGGGTTGTGGGTGTGGCACGCTGCCTGTCGAGTCATTTGTGGCTCGGTGGGTCCTGGGGGGTCCTGCTTGTTTAAGTGTTGTCTATAGTTGAATTAAATGTGATGTTATCCTCAATGGAGGCTACCATCAAGTAAAAGTCCGTAGTGTAGGGTAATGTTAGCTGCTGTGGCCTCACTTTATAACGTTACCCAAAGTAAATGTACATTACCCGTGGAACTTCACACCGGAGCTAAACTGGTGCGCCACGTTTGCAGCTTGTGTTAGGTGGCAAAACACGAACAAGCTCTGGCTATTTCAGTACTGAGCAGGCCCAGAGCGGGTCCAGACCACAATATCACTGATCTTAAATTACTTCTACACCTCGATAATTTATTAACCCCCCAAAGTTGCTGATCATGCCGGCGTGATCAGATCACATCCCTTTTTTAACGTGGTTGCACAGAAATATTACATGTGCTCCGGATGATGGAATAGGCCTAGGTGGCCCAGGTTATTTGCATTAAAGTGACAGAGTCCTTAAACGGCAAATTCTGCAAGGGAGTTAAACTGGCAAGAATAGAGCTGGTGAGATCTGTTTATGTGAATGATTTTGTGCAAAGATCTTCATGAACATATCTTGTATTGCCCATAGACCTATTTTAACTTGTTGATAAAGGGGTATAATAGGTCCCCTTTAAGAAACTGTGGCAAGAAAAACTTCCTTTTAAGAGGGAAGAAACCTTAAGCAGGACCTGGGGTCTTATTTATAAAGGAGGCCCTGAAAGTTGCGAACATCGCTTTCCACACATAGATTGTGATCTACCAAAACAAAACAAAAAAAACAAACAAAACAACAACAATGTGATAGGAGAATGTGCACACCGCTGCACAAATTCTGAACCTTGCGTACAAACATTTCGTATGAGCTGGTACCCCTGGAGGATTAATGTAACAGGATGGAGGGAGTTTTTTGGGACCACCAAGATTCCCTGGTCCCTGATGATGACTGATAATAGATTATTGATCTTGGATCTATGTGCTGAACTGGGCCCAGTGTTAAACAGACTGACTCACCGAAACCACTTCATCCTGGAGCATGTGATTAATCATGTATAATGCACGTGACATCACAGCAGCGGAAACCACTGTAGGTTACTCCCCACTGAGGGACAGAAAGATGGAGCTGAGCAGCGGTGTTGGCTTAAATACCATCTAAATGTAAGGTCAGTATCAAAAATTGGGGAACCAGTAAATCAGTGAATCAGAAACCAGTGAATCATGGTGGTGTCCCCCTGCAGCGTAGACTTATAGCAGCACAGATAAGAGGAGGCTACCCAAATTGGTAGTTGGTCACATAGTAAAGGAGACCAGTCCTCTAAATCTATGTTTGGATCTTCTAGGAGCTACAAGTAACCCTGTACTATGAGAACTTTAAAGGAATTGATGGCGGCATCTGCCCATTATGCCTTTAACAATCAGAACACAGATGTTTTAAAGGTTCTGTTTCACACTGAGAGCAAATAGCATCGATACTGACCAGGTTCTGCTGAACGAGCCAGCTTCTCTTCTGACATTTGTCCAGTTGGTCTCTGAGCCTCTGCAGCTCCTCCCTCAGCCTCCAGTCCAGATCCTGATCTACCACATGGGCTGTCCGGTCCTGAGTCATCAGGTCTTCCAGCTGGGCCTCCAGCTCATCTATGTGGTCCTGGTCCTGGGTCAGCTGGGCTTGTAGCGTGTGTGTGTGGTCCTGCTGGATCTCGTAAGGATGCTTCACACTCCTGGACGATGTTTCCTGGGTTCTGGCAGGACTTCAAGAGAACAGAGAAGCTGAGCAGAGACTTCAGAGAGCATGGCAATGTTTCTGTTCCATGTTTTTTAATCTGTTTTCCGCTTAATGAAGAGAAAGACTGCTGAAAATTCAGGTTTAGTGCCGTGCTGCAGAGACCTCTAGTGGTTGATGGGACACTTTTTTAGGACACTGCAGGCTAAATCAGACACTGCCGACAGCATAATGAGGTTTAAAATTTCACATGACTTTCACTCACAAAGTTAAAGCTAAGCAAATATTTACCTTGTTCTTGTTTTGACCCGTGATAACAACCTGTGGTGGACTCTGTCCCAGTGGTCTCTGTACCACCTCACTGACCAACAGAGTACAAGAAAACAGTTTTGGTACCAATACCTGCCCCCATCCAGCACCTCTGGACTACTCTGCTTCTCCTCAGGTTCTGATGGGACAGCTGTAAACTGGTCCATCTGGTTCCTGGTCTGGTACAGGTATGCCTGAAGGGTCTGAACCTCAATCTGGAGAGACAAGTTTTCCTCCTGCAGACAGACAGATGGACAGACAGAGCTCTGGTTTATCTGCGTTCATGTGACGTTTCTCATCCTGTAACTGCAGAAACTTTTCTCTGTAGATTTAAGTTCAATGTTTAGTCCAATTACGTTTGTTATTTAACATTTATTTAAGCATTTGGATTTTGTCTGAACTTTTAAAAAGGGTACAACAATTTATAACAAATTTATTAACAAACACACTGTTCTAATGTGAGATTTCTTCACTTTTCTCTTTCTTGTCACTGTTATTTACTGCATTTTAATCTGCAGTTGCTTTTTGTGATCAAAATTGAGAAAACAAATAATTTATGTTCATCAATTTTGACCTTGGGATTAACCTTTGTTTTTCATCAACCTTTTATCAGAGGGCCGACTGACGTGTCTTTTAAGTAAATGGTTTCTGTGACAACAGAGAACTTCTAAAACAGAGAACAGTCAGAAAGAACGAGCATTGATTTACAATTTTATGAATGTTGTCATTTTACATCAAAAAGTTGCAAAAACCTATGATTCACAAATTAATTAAATTAAAAAATATTACAATTTCATGTTTATTGTGATTTTACAAAAAGTTGGGATTTTACAACAAATGTCTCGGTGATGAAGCAAAAAGTCTTGATTTTGCAAAATTCAGACTTTTACAAAAGAAAGTAACTTTTTTTAAAAGGAATACTGATTTTACAAGAAAAATGATGAAAAAGTTCTGATTGTGTTATTTTAGATTTCATGGAAAAAAAAAAAGTACAAATATTTTACAATAAAAAGTCATGATGTTTTACAACAGAAATGTCTGACTTGAAAACAAAATGCTAAATTTTTGATTGTGTGAAACCTGTCAAATGCTACACATACAGTGGCATTTTTAAACTTTGGATACATATTTTTATGACACCTAATTTTTCAGACTCATCAGACTTATATCTATATACAAATGTACGTATATATGTCAGCACCGGCAGTTATTTGCAGTGAAATAGATGAAAGTGATACTTGTCCCATACCCAAGTTTAGCCACACCTGGAGTGGCTGGAGTGTGTACCAGAGGCGGGTTAGGGTTATAGCGTCAAATTTTGATGTCTCGCCATGAATGGACAATTTGGTCTAACTTCTACACGTGTTGTCCTAAAAGTGCCCTAAAATTCATACATTTGACTAAGCTTCCGCTCTGAACAAATCTATCCACAGGAGCACCGGGGAATAAAAGGTGCCCATACCATGACTGGCATCTCAACTAGCAACAGTGCATTTGGCTCAAAGCAGTTTCAGGATTTCCAAGGTCAAGTAAACACCGTCACCTGTCCCAGCGTCACCTGCCGGGTTAGCTCCTCCCTCAGCTGCAGAAGCTCCGCCTCCAGCTCTGCCTGCCGTCTGTTACTCTCCATCTGCTGTTCTCTCAGAGCCTGAGCCTCCTTCTGCAGCACTGACAGCTCCCCCTGCTGGACCTCCATGCTCTGAAAGTCAGTGGACAGACTCATGTTAACCCTGTGAGCACAAACAACCGCAGAGCAACGTTCTCATTCAAATTTGCAATTTTTTTCTGGTGTTTGTTATTTTTGTGTTAAGAAACTGACCTTTGTCTGCAAGCGAGCCTTGTCCTCCAGCTGCTTGCAGTGTCTCTGAGCATCCTCCAGGTGGAGCTGCAGACTCTGGTTTTCAGCCTGCAGACGGTCAACCTGCTGCTGAGAGCGGAAAGACTGAAACACACAAACAACATACAACTGTATGGGAGGTTTAAATTTCTTCGTTTAAATTTAGATCACAACACAGGCCTCATATAGGGGACTTGTGTCAATACTGGCCCTGTTAGATCTCAGTGCTGGATTAGATACACACATTAGATATGTCACTGCTACTAAAGAAATCAAATAAGTTTGGTTTAAATCATATTTATCTGATAGATTCCTGCTCGATCATGTGAGTGCCAGTCTTCCTAACACACCAGAACACTTCATGGTGTTCCTTGGGGTTCTGGACTGGGACCAGGACCTTTTAACATGCACACTGCTTCCATTTATTGGGCACCGTTGACTTTCATTGGTAAGCAGATGATATTTAGCTATACTGAGTCATGAAGCCAGATGAGAGCAATAAGCTGGTTAGACTACAAACATGTCTTAATGGTCGTTTCTCAGTGCATGTTCTTGTCTGTTGTACTTTTTTACTTGTGAATATATGAAACGTCATAAATCAATCTGGTTCTCGTCATATCTGAAATCCCCAGATGTGTTCATGCTCCATCCATTTTATCAAGGATGAATCAAGTGGTGACTTGAGATAGTAAAGCATCTTCAAATACCGTTTGCATCAATGCACAGCATTATCGGCAGAGGAAAAGGCAACTTCAAAATTCTGCTATTGAGCTGCTGAATGATCTGTTGAATGTCAACTCTAGATGGCTTTCTACTGGCTTTGTGTATTATTGTGAGGAGACTTTCAGTTATGTTTGGATGTTAAGATTCTTCCTTTATTCAATTCATAAAATACATCTTCTCCAAATGTAACTGTGAGATGCATTGACATGGACCGAAAGAAATGTGATTGGTTGATTTATTCTTCTTTGTTTTCGTATTTCCTTCCCCATTTCGTCTTCATCATTTTCAAGATGGGTAGAACTATAGTTTTCTGCCTGTAAAATCGACTGATGCTAAACATTTATTAGTGCCGACTCATGTAAAATATACTTTATTTGCTACATTGCTATGTGTGAGCTACATACGAGAAGTAAGCAAAAGTAAAGCTACAGCACTGCACAAAAGAAAACACATTACTGCCTAGTGGTTGGTGGAGGAATTATAGAGCGATGTAAACAAACACACAAGTATGAATGCCAGAAACAGCATAGAGGCCATGGTTAGCTGCTATAGGAGCATAAATCAGCCTTTACTGAGATATTCATTCACACAAGATTAAATTTATCCAATCAACTCTGTGTTGGCTGAAATAGGGTTGATATTGGAATTTTACAAATCTTGAACACAAAGCAATCGCACAAGATTAATATCAAAGATGTTTTCCATACTTATTACATACAATCTTAAGTCCTCAAGTCATGCTCTGGGTTTCTCAAGCGTGTGGTAATTAGGCAGATACTATATAAATAAATTGAATTGAATACTGGTTCAGTCCAAACATCCATCCATCCATCCATTATCCATACCCGCTTTGCCCCCGTGACCCTTTTTTGCAGGGTCACAGGGGGTCTGCTGGAGCCTATCCCAGCTCACTTCAGGCAAAAGGCAGGGGTACATCCTGGACAGGTCACCAGTCCATCGCAGGGCCACATGTAAACAGACAACCATTCATTCTCTCACTCACACCTAGGGACAATTTCTGAACACCAATCAACCTAAGGAGCATGTCTTTGGACTGTGGGAGGAAGCCGGAGTACCCGGTGAGAACCCACGGGGAAAAAATAAATAAATAAATAAATAAATAAATCGGATTTTGTGTCACTGTTCAGACGGCCATAACTTCTGCCTTCATTTCATAACTGAATAGGAAAAAAAGTCAATAAACTTTCAATTTCACACTGGCAGGGGCACAATTCTGCCATTTAGTGAGATTAAACCTGAATTTCAGCTCTGAGCACATACGTTGCTTATTTCCTTTTATCATTTACTTTACAAAAACACTAAAATTCCACAGAATTATTGTGGAAAAGATGCAGCAAAGAAACTCCAGGCCATTCAGCGATGAACAGATGACAACTGTTGCAATGCGACTGCTGGGGAACATTTTATTAAGGAATTCACACTCATCTGGGGTTTTCCAGACTTTCTCTGCCATGACCCCTTCGGTTTTTCCAAACAAAGTAGATAAGAGCACCACTGGTCGCACAATCAATTTTGATCTGTTCATTGCTGAATTGACGTGAATATAACATTTCTTGTGAGGTTCAGCAGATATACTTCTTGTTTATTCCTTACCGTTTCTCTAAACCAACGCCTTCTAAATCAGTGCTTACATAGTTGCTTAAAAACCAGGGGTCTCATTTACTAAACATTGCATAGGATCTATACTAAAAGTGTGTACAGCCAAAAGCCAAAAAAAAATCCAGATTTACAAAACCCTACGTACGCACACCAGCAAGCAATTTCTCCTTGATAAATCACAGCTGCACTTCAACGTCTGCGTACAAGGTTCCTCCTCCTGTCCTGCCCTCTACACGCCCACATTCAACCATAAATGGTCGATGCAAAGAAACTCGTGAATGTCAAT
>JBAMYA010019927.1:0-16812 GCA_037176975.1 Arrhamphus sclerolepis | reverse complement strand
GGTTTCTTCCCATGAGGGAGTTTTTTCTTGCCACTGATGGTGTTGCCATGTGCTTGGGGGTCAAGATCTGGGTTTCTGAAGCGCCTAGAGATGACTTGTTGTAAATAGGAGATATATGAATAAATGGAATTGAATTGAATTGAATTTTCAGCCCAAAGGCTGCAACAAACGGAGCGGCCCAAGGGGCAAGGGCCCGGTGTCCAGGGGCCGGGGTCCAGGGCCCGGGGTCCAGGGGCCAGGGGCCAGGGCCCGGGGTCCAGGGGCCAGGCAGGCTGGATATTACTTTGGTTACACCTGGGAGAAGAGAGACTGCCACTGAAAGGTGAGCTTTTTATTCAGAAAACGTTGCAACCCCAACTACATGCACCCTTTCTGAAGCTTGTATGAGCACTGAAACCTTCTGCCATGAGTCGCTTTACTAAACCGAGGAGGAATTACTCTAGTGTGCAAATATGCTCATTTCATAGCAAGAATTTAAATTTAGCAAAAACTGTGTAGTGTGTGTGTGTGCAGGATATGTAGGAGACATACTGGAGAAGGAAACCATGGCAATGTTTGTCATTGGGAAGAGGATCCTTATTAATAGTCATTGATGGAACACAGGTCCTGAACCAGGTGCCCTCAGCTGCAACAGCTGTTTCCACGTTCTTTGGACTATATGGACCTAAAATATCTGAAAAATCTGCAGTACATTCTTGAATTCGTGATTCGTCCTAATGAAACTCGGCGGAAAAATGATGTCCCCAAAGGTTCATAGGCTGAGCACCCAGCTTTACAGCTCAAAGTAGGCGGAGTTAAGTTCCACCAACTTGCTTCTACAACCAAGACTTTGGATCTTTTTATACGAGTTTGATGTTCAGACATAGCACTTGCAGGACCTACAATACTGACAGAAATATAATTCCTGCTGAAAAAGCACTCTGACTGTAATATTTTCCTAAATCTTTAACCATTTTGTTTAAGGAACATCCATCCATCCATCATCTATACCCGCTATTTCCTGTGCAGGGTCATGGGGGTCTGCTGGAGTCTATCCCAGCCCTCTCTGGGTGAAAGGCAGGGGTCCACCCTGGACAGGTCTCCAGTCCATCGCAGGGCCACATGGAGACAGACAACCATTCACAGTCTCACTCACACCTAAGGACAATTTATAAACACCAATCAACCTAACGAGCATGTCTTTGGACTGTGGGAGGAAGCCGGAGAACCTGGTGAGAACCCACGCAAGCACAAGGAGAACATGCAAACTGGAGATGTTTAAGGAACATTTTCTTATTATTGTTTTTATGAGTCCATTTATAGAAAAAATCTGTTGCTGTGTTTAATATTATTTGTGTTGCTATTTGCAATTTTGTACAGTAATATCAGTGTTTGATTTTCTTCAGCAGAATTCCCAAGAACAAAATGTGCCCATTCCAAGCCTTCAGTCTGTTGAGTAAAAATGCAAATGTTTCTCGGTTGTTGTTTTTTTTTTCGTTTGTTTTGTTTTGTCTTTTTTTTTTATCTCTTTGAATATAAATCATTATGTTTGAGACTGTTCATTTTTATGCATGTTAGGGGGAAAATAAGTGCAATATTAGCCATTTGGTTTGCAAATATGTTCACTGAGCAGTAAATAAGAAAGTGTTTTAAAA
Source organism: Arrhamphus sclerolepis (assembly GCA_037176975.1). Classification (NCBI taxonomy): domain Eukaryota; kingdom Metazoa; phylum Chordata; class Actinopteri; order Beloniformes; family Hemiramphidae; genus Arrhamphus; species Arrhamphus sclerolepis. Next base: position 15,178 of record JBAMYA010019927.1, on the reverse strand, counting down.
GAATGATTTAAAATAAATTAAAAGTAGGAATCAAAATGTATTGAAGGGAATTTTTTATATTTAATTTCATGTATATTCAGTTATGACAACTTTAAATTGTTATTTGAGACAACTTAAGAAAAGTAGTTTAGTACATTATTCAAGAATGGGTTAGGCCTACATGAAGTAAAAGATTTCAGGTACTATAATATTATTTACATTGAGTAATAAAGCTAAATTATTTGAACAGGAAATAAAAAATTAAGCTAAATTAATTATTTATACTGAGTCAACACTAAAATATTAGGTCTGACAGATTACCTGAGGTTTCTTAAGTTAAGCTAAGGTTACTTTTTTCAGTGTAGAGCAGACGCTGTCAGATGTTTTAGCTAGGCTAGCTTTACCTATCCTAGCTTATGATGCTAACTGAGCATGTGAAGATCCTGCTGCAGTCTGCTGACATGTCTTCAACGTTCTGATGACGTGGAGTTTTCATGTGCTGAAGGATTTGTGTCAAATTCACTATTTTATTCATTTTTATTATGGAACATTTCAAGCCTTATATATATATATATATATATACATACACACGTACAGGATGTACTCATGCACAGCGTTCCAAGGTTTGGGTGTGTTTCCAAAAAAGCTCAACAGGAATGCAGACCTGCAGTACGAGCCAGCTCACCACACCTGTCTCTGCATGCCAGGACAGTCACTGTGAAGGATTCACACTGTCAACAACAGAGACGTGTCAGAGCAGCAAGTGGCACGCATCACCTTCTACGCAAAAGTTGTGGTTTACAAACACAAACCTTACTGGAGAATGTGCACTCCTGTATGCAAACCCTGAAACCTGCACAGGAACATTTTGGAGATGAGGAAAACTGGCTGCACAGCTGGTGAGATGGTGAATGTGGCCACGTTCATCTGGTGCATTGAACCACTCGTGTCAGACTTGTAGACCTTTGTAATCATAAACATCGAGATGTGTTCCTGAATGGGTCATACATTGTATAAGCACTCACTGAAAACAGTATTTTCATATCAACATCTGCACATAATATAGAGATGGCACTTGTTGGACATTAACAAGGTGTGCAAAACAGACAGGTATGTGTTTAACATGATCAACAATTAATTAACTCTCTGCCTGAAGTCACTTTTAGGAACAACATAACTCTGTGACATCATCCATAGGTCTGTGACATCATCCAGAGGTCTGTGACATCATCCATAGGTCTGTGACATCATCCATAGGCTGCCTCCTGGATGGTTGCTAATGGGACCAGTCCATACATCAGATCTCCTACACTGGGAGAACAGGCCACCATTAGAAGGATTTTTCCAGCAATGTCCACTTAGATCCTACAGTGTTTTATAAATGAGACCTCTTTAGTCTCAGGAGGAATTTCACCACAGAGCACAGCTCCATGAGGATGTCATGAGATGTTTAAAACAGCAATAAGGTTGATTCAGTAACAAGTTCTTTTTTAATGTGTTTGACACATCAGACATAACTCCACACTAATTACTCAATACTGTTCTAATTTCTTTCAATTCATCAGTTGTTTCTCTCTGATTTTCCAGAACAGCATTCTTCAGCATCTGTCCTCCTCCAGATGCTTCATGCGCTCTGGGTGTGGTTGCGTGGTCTCCATGGTTACCACTGTTAACGAGTAACATTAATCGGCTGCCTCATTTAAATACATATTGACATTCACGAGTTGCTTTGCATCGACCATTTATGGTTGAATGTGGGCGTGTAGAGGACAGGAGGAGGAGGAACCTTGTACGCAAACGTTGAAGTGCAGCTGTGATTTATCAAGGAGGAGTTGCTTACTGGTGTGCGTACGTAGGGTTTTGTAAATCAGATTTTTCTTGCTGTATGTCATTTTTGGCTTTTGGCCATACGCACACTTTTAGTACAGATCCTACGCAATGTTTAGTAAATGAGACCCCAGAACTGGGTACAGAGACCACACATCTCACCAGTTTTAGCTTCATTACATTGGCTCCCTGTTAAATTTAAAATTGGATTCACCCGTGTTTCCCGCGGTCGACCTTGGGTGGGGGGACCAGGGGAGGTACTGATTACCGGGCCCGGGTCTGGTGCTGCTGGGCCGAGCCGTGCCTCTAGGGGGAGATGGGAGTGGTGAGAGAATGATTGTCCATGTCCTTGTCAGTGTGTGCCTCGTATGAGTGTATGTCTGTGTATCTGTGTGAATGGGTGTCCACTGTCCAATCTGGGTTTGGGGCTCTTTGCTGTTGGGCTTGCCTGGGTGGCGCCTTGTGGGGGTGTTCTCGCCCTCTCCATGCCCTTCTCCGCTTTCCTCTGCTGCTCGTGCAGCTGGGCGCACCTTTGGCTCCGGGGTTTCAACCTTGGGCATTGGGGTGGGTGCTGGCCCACTGGCCTCGGCTGGCGGTGGTGGCCCCGTCTCCCTGGGCAGGTTGGCCTTTTGCCGATTTGGGGGTGTGGCCTGGAGGGAGTGGATATCTTGGCCCTGCTATCAGCCTGCTCTGGGCAGAAATATCAATCCCACTTATTTATAGGCCTACCATTACGCTACCAAAGGTGTAATCTGTGGACATGGTGATAAAAACACAGCTAATTACGTTAGTTTGTGTAGTTTAGCTTATGTTTTTCTCTCTATTTAGCAAGCTAGCTATGTTAGTTTTAATTTAATCAACTTGCGCTGATCAAAAACGTTAGTTTGTCTGCAGTGCTGCCAAGCATCACAGTCATGCAATTTGACTCATTCTCACACCACACGTCACACTTGATATTTCTCACACTTATCTCCTCATTCAATACTTTATATTTATTTTTTTCATGAAACTTTGGCCCTCACAGCTTCGAGTAACTCTGACTAACTGACCAAGATAACCAATCCCAGATCAACCCATCAGTCCCTTCTGCCTAAATCTAACCAACCACGGAAGGCATCACGCAATATAAACCAATCAGAAGCAACGTAAGGCGGGTCTTGGAATTGTAACTATCTTTCACACGTAACAGCGCTGACATTTAAAGCGCACTCGACACGGTTGCTTGCTAGAAGATGGATGGTAACTACTCAGTTTTGTTCACTGTTGAGTCGCTGTTTCTCCTTAAATTTCCTTGTTCATATGAACTATTTCAAGTCCATCATTGTCCTGTATTTGTTGCAGAGCTGTGTAACATTTATTTGCCTCTTCTCTTGCCCAGTTCACAGTTGAAGAAGATACTTTAATGTTCGTCTCAATTAGCGGTGCAACGGATCACCATTGATCTGTGATCCAAACCGATCTCTCTCCATGGCACGCAGATGATCCGAAGGTTTAAATGGGACTTGCTGGGATTATTGTAACCCAACAAAACGGTGTCTTTAACAAGCGCGACAAAACAGCGGTTTTTAACAAACTGCGGTTTTTGGACATGCTAAAGTGCGTCCAAGAACTTGATTGAACAGTACAGGGTTGAGGTTACAAGCATTAATCTCCATGGAGACCAAACCAAGTTGTTGTTTTTTTCTGTGGTTGTTTTAGGACAATTAGACATCTCTGGTTATGTCAAAATGCTGTTACTCAGAATAAAGTGTGGTGCACGTTTACAACTTCATGTTTGGATTGTTTGCTTTAGTGCCATATGAACAGTGGATTCAGAATGAATAATTCCAAAAGTTTTTAATCTGATTTAGAAATTTTCTTCATCTAAACAGGAGCCAAGATGAAGGCTGCAAACATAAGTACCATGTTCTATATTGCAACAAGTTGTTTTTATGTGATTGAGTTGAATGAGTTTTGAGATTAACGTTTTTGTTTTTTGTTTTTTTTAATGGGTAAAAACCCTAAACCTTAAAAAAAAATAAATGTAGAGTTAAATTTTTCTTATCTTTTGTCGTTTTTTGCTGATCCAAAAATTGATCCAACCTGTGACTCAAAAACCGTCATCCGATCCGAACCATGAGTTTTTGATTCATCGTACGACTAGTCTCACTGTGTATGTTTGTCAAATGATGGGCTAAACGATGGAGAAATGAAATTATATATTGACAAATTAATGTATTTTGTCAAAATTCTTGTTACAGTTTTCATTTCTAACTTCTGGTTAATTAAGACTAGCATTAGGAGTCCACAGTGCAGGGAGAGCAGCTGACATGGAGGTGAGGACATCACTTTTAAGGTAAAAATCAACGTTAAAATAGGCCAAACTGATGTCTAAAAAAGGCCAATTTGTTTTCGCCACCGACCATCATGGCACTAACGTCTCACTCTTGGAATTTTCTGAAACTTGTCAGCTCTGTGTCTGGGATTCTTCAGGCAACAAGAAGTGACATTCAAGGCAAGTAAACGTCGCTAACATGAAGATTATTGAAAAGAGGAATCAGACAGCCTACTGCCAGTGCAAAGACCGGTACCTCAGTGAACATTAATAATCTGATGACTGCTTTGGGAGTAAATCTAATCAAACAATAAATTGTCCACTGCTATTTTGTCCATAAATGACAGCCAGCGGCAACACAAGAGGACTTGAAGGAGACCTGGAGGCTGAGAGAATTGAAGGTTTGAAGATCTTTGGAAACTTCTAGGAGTTAAGGAGGCCATGAGAATGGGGTAGGCAGCCATAAAAAGTATTCAGTTACCGATTTTACTTTGTCGTTTGTGTTTGGCCATCTCAAGTTAGAAAATCTCACTTTACATGTATGTTTTACATTGTGTGTGTTTATGTGTCAGTCTGTCAGACATAAGCATGTTGATGTGTGTGTAAGAGAATAATGTGTGTGTCACAGACTTGAATTTGTAAACTATCTTCAGGGTTCCCCTAGAGCAAGTTAGGATTTATGCCTTGCTCAAAGGCATAATGTTGGCAGCTGAGATTCAAACCCACAAGGTTTGTGCTATGTATTTGTGTAATTTCTAAGATTCGTTTTCATATTATGTAAATTGTGTTAATGGTTTAATTAATTTGCTGCATTTGAATTAAAACTGACTTGAGAGGACTGAGATGTTCATTTTCAATGTTTTCTGAGGTTTTGTTTTGAATTTCAATTGATGAATTACCAAAAGATTTAAAAGTACCATGAGTATGAAGCTGAGCTTTAACCCAGTGGGGACATTTGTCCTCTGCATTTGTCCTCTGCATTTGACCCTAACACAGTTGGTCTCTCACCATGTGTGCTGTCATCATCATGTCTGATAAACAATAAATTCCACCATCCCTTATTCAACATGTTTGTTTCTTTCTTTCATTTTGGTCATGTTTTTCAATATGAAAGATTAATATCTTAAAAAATAAATTAGGAACTTCATTATAGATTAGTCAAGCATCACAATATGGGGATATGTGCAAAAATGCCACTAAAATTGTTATTGTTCGAATCAATTGGCAATACCAGTGTCTATGTGACTTTTCATGAAGTACGATGTTTTGGGGAAGAAATGGACACCATGGTCTCTGCAGCAAGTAGAAAATGGACAATCCAAACAGTTACCAGAAATAAGCGTAAAACCCAGGTTCTGCGATGGTACGGAGTTGCATCAGTGGCCTTGGCGACGCTCATTTAGATTAGATTTAGATTAGATAACACAGAACTTTATTAATCCCTTGGGGAGGTTCCCTCAGGGAAATTAGGGTTCCAATCAAACAGGAGACACAGTAATATAATAATAGTATTAAATAAAAAGAGTCTGTGATGGCAGTGTTGATGCTTGAAAGTAGGTTCAAATCCCAGTTGCTACAGGAAGGGACCACGAACAGCGAGCAGCTGAAAAGAAAGTGGTATCATGCAATATGACGATACAAAACCACCTTCTGGACACATTATAAAGACCCAGAAACCAGACTGGGCTGTCTGGAGTCTCGACCTGTCCCTGACAGAGAATGTGTGGAGAGTTTTTCAACCAAAAAGTAGCTACTTGAACCCTCTCAGTGTTATTCACCGTAACATCCAGTAGAACAGCAGAACACCATTAAAGCGCTGGGAAAAGGAGTGACAGCATTACAAAAAAGCACAAGCTTTATTTTTAATAGAATTTTTGTAGAAGTGAAAGGCTGAACTGAAAGGACTGAAGGAAGTCGATGAGACAAAAAATGTCTTGGGTATGTGGTGTCCAGAAGAAGTAAAAGTAAAACAAAGAATATTGCTGATCATCACAACGCTTTAACATGTGGGATTGCAGTTTTTGTCATAGTTATTTAAATCAATTCAAGTTTGTTCGACCAGTCTTTGTATCAGCTACTCCATTAGTTTTATTTCTGTTTGTCCTTTCATGTGACCCTCCCCTCGTTCACAGCTCCTCAAACAAAGACTGGCCTGCTACCATCAGCATGAGAACTCTTTCTCTCATATACTTGCAGCTCCACAGGGGGAGTTTCCTGTTTAGCAGAGCAGGCAGATGGGAGGAGTGAAGAGGAAGGGGAGGGAGGAGAGGAGGTGGAGGGGGGAGGAATGTCCGAGCTGAGGGGATACCGCACGACCGGAGAGAGGAGGGAGGAGTGGCTGCTGGGAAGTAGAAACTCACACTGGAAGGAGGTGTGACTCGCTCAGTCAGCGGTCGACGTGTGTGGATGGAAACTGCTGAGCTGAGCGGACTGATTACAGAAGGATTTCACCTCCAGAGGAGAAACAAGCGCTCTGAAGTCCTGCGACAGTCTTTTGAAAGCCCGTTCTGACTTAGAGGTCAACTGGTGGGACAGCTGGGAAGGTTGGGACGCCCTGCTGACTGATCTGGAGTTTCTGAAGGCTTTCAAATGTGACTGGGGGCCTGAACTAAAAAGAAGCCCTTTAAATCTCACAGATTTTTGCAGATTTGGTGTCAGATTGACTGACTTGCTGCTTGATTGGTTGAGTCTGGGTGCTGGAACCCTGACTGACTGGCTGGAGCTTCACCTGATCAGCTGGCTGGAGGTGCGTCTGTCATCTGAATGACAGAGTGATTGATCAGAAAGGACTTTCTTGACTGGGATCAGGATGAGCGGAGCTGGAGACGTGGTCTGTGAAGGATGGCTGAGAAAATCACCCCCAGAGAAGAAGCTCCGACGTTATGTGAGTACTTCACTTTTCCTTTTTAAAAATCTCTCCAAAAATATATTAAAGCTATATGTTACCCATGTGCCACACTTTGGCATGTCAACAAAACTCCAGCAGGACTACTAGCTGTTCACAGAAGCAAATGTCTTAACTAAGATTAGCGCCATCACTATTGACACAAGTCATTTCCTAATTAGAAAAAAATAAAACATTCAGATTAGCACAGCTGTCAGCTGCAGGAAAGACAGCATCCTTTCTGGTTCGTCGCATTACAAACCATCCTTTTAGATCTTTAAAATTCAAGAACAACTGATTTAAATAATAAACTGATCTTCATTCATATAGCTGGAAGTTGCTAAGCTTTGTAAAAGGCTTTCCAAATACCAAAATCAGGCTTTTCTTTTGTAAAATGACCCTTCTTGTGTTTCAGTGACGGTTTTTTATCTGTTCGAATGAAAAAAGGTCTGGAAATCTTTGACGGAGAAGCAAGTGTTAATATTAACTAAGTCAGAAAAATGAACTAAAGTTCAAAACCTCGCATGTTGGCAGCGTTCCTGCGAAGGATTCCTGAGACGACCCGGCAGCTTTCTCTGTTTTCTCTTCCAGTGGGTGAAACAGAAGGACGGGGAATTCAATAAAACAATAACAAACCTAAATTGAAAATATGCACTTTGCCGTTTGTCCGCCTGCAGCTAAGCTGGCTTTCCAGTAAAGCAGCAGCTTAGTTACACACACACACACACACACACACACACACACACACCACATTTCTGGCATGCCTTGCCAGTGAGTTGAGCTAATCTCATCTCTCCTCTCCACATTTTATCTCAATCTTCCCATTTGCAGAGAAATCTTTGTGTAATTTATTCCTCCTTTCTCTTTCATTCATTGTGCTTTCTCTTCCTCTTCTATTGTCATATGCTTTTTCCTTCCTCTGTGTGTGTGTGTGTGTGTGTGTGTGTGTTGACGTGGGTGTGTGTGGGAAAAGAAATTGATGGTAATAATGTGATTGACAATATGGAAGTAAGGTTTGATGGAAAGTCCAGATAAAAGTTCAATAAAACAGACCAAACTTGAGCTGATTGTTTATGATTCATCTCAGCAGACAACAGTGAATTAAACACAGTTTTGAGGGGAAGGTGAAGGCAGACAAGACGTGGAGACGCCTTCAGACGTAGGCCCCTTTGTTGAGACTGTTAATACGTTCAGCTGTGCTGGTATATACAACCTGGTGTGTACATACACACTGTCTGGCCAGCTGTGTTTCAATTGTCAACACATTATAAATTAAAAACACGCAGCGGCCTTTAATGGGAGCAGCAGGCTGCATCAGTTCACGTTCAGTATTGGGGATAAAGTTCGTGGAGTGTACTTCGTCGTACGCTCTCTGCTCTGTTTAAGACCATGATGTAATGAGCTAATCGCTCTCAGCTGGGCCCGCTTGAAGACAAGGGGCCTCCCTGAAGATTTAGCAACATACAGACACACACGGAGGGAACAAAACGACATGAGGTATTTGGTAACCTTAAGTCCAATAGCAGATGTGTCAGAGATACACCCATAGGGTCAGATGCAGTTAAAAACGAGGCGGATCTACAAAGGTTTCGTGTCACAAAAGCGACTTGGATATGTCCTGGAGTCACTTTTTCCATCAGAGTGATGCTGCACTACAAACGACTAGATCATTTGTTGGAACAGCTTTCATGATCTGAGGTCATCAAACCCGTTTCAAGCAGTCAAACACGGCAAAAGGTGCTTTTGGACCGCAAGAATCGCTTCTTAGTTCTTACAACTATAAGAAGTTCCTTCTCTCTGGAGTCCATTGTAGCTCATGTTGTAGATCAGATTCTCGCTCACAGAACTGCTCCTATAAGATCTGTTTTTCATTCTTACGTCTGAGTAGATTTCCATATATGATATAAACCATCAGCAGAGGTGTGGACATGACCTGGACTCCAGTCGTTAAATTGATGACTTTTGTCTTGACTTGACAAAATATAAAGATTTGCAACTTGATATGGACTTTTACACCAAGGATTTGTGACTTGACTTGGACTTGAGAAGAAATTGTTTGAAACATATGGGACGAGGAAGTTCCAGAATCAATAACAGGTGGTGCTCTCATGTTGCATGGTTCATCATTTACATATAACATATAATTGCACCATTGTTAAAAGGACTTGGAAGGACTTGAAATCTGAAGTTTCTGACTTGGAGCTTGACTCTGGTCTTGCCTGTCTTGACTCGTGACTTGACTCTGGATTCACCTGTGCTGACTTGAGACTCAACTCGAGACTTGCCTTGACTCAGGACTTTCCTGTCTTGACTTGAGACTTGACACAGGAGTGGTCTGTCATTTCTTTGGACTTCCCAGCTTTGACTCATGATTTTACTTAAGACTTGCCTGAGTTGACTTGAAAATTGACTGGGGACTTGTCTGTCTTGACTCATGACTTGACTCTGGACTCACCTATGTTGACTCGTAACTCGACTTGAGACTTGCCTGTCTTGACTTGAAACTTGACTGGGGACTTGTCTGTCTAGACTCATGACTTTACTTGGAATTTCCCTGTGTTGACTTGAGACCTGACTGGAGACTTGCCTGCCTTGACATGTGACTTGACTCTGTACTTGTCTGTCTTGACATGTGACTTGACTCTGTACTTGTCTGTCTTGACTGATGATTTGATTTGAGGCTTGCCTGTGTTGACTTGAGACGTGACTGGGGACGTGTCTGTCTTGACTCATGACTTGACTTGGGATTTGCCTGTGTTGACTTGAGACTTGACTGGAGACTTGCCTGCCTTGACATGTGACTTGACTCTGTACTTGTCTGTCTTGACTGATGACTTGATTTGAGACTTGCCTGTGTTGACTTGAGACGTGACTGGGGGCGTGTCTGTCTTGACTCATGACTAGACTTGGGACTTGAGGACAAGGACTTGAGACTTGCAAAACAATGACTTGTTCCCACCTGTGATGACAGCTGAGTGATGACTGGTTTAAATGGCCGTGAAGATCGGGGTTTACTGAGCTGATAACAGAGAAAATGTGAACTTTCACTTTCCCTGACATGTTGGCTCCTTTGTCATCCTCAACTGGCGGCTCGTGAGCCAAAAGTGTGTCGTGCACCTGTTATTTTGAGTCTTTATAAAACCACTTCTTAAAAGGTTAGACTGTTTTATTTCATGTTTGAGCATTAAAGTCCAGTTGCGTGATGACTGGGGACTATTATCAGTCCAGGACTGGTCAGTACACGTCCAGTAGTGCAGGACTGTCACAGCCTACAGGCTTGAAAATGAAGCCCGAACCCGACTACAATGCAGTCAACCTGATTCCAAAGCCGATGCTGACAGGAACATGAGCACGTGTACGCGCACATCACCTGAGAAGAGACCGGTTTTATTTTTGATTTACAAGTCACACATCCTGCTGCTTTAGAAGCGCAACGTTTCACACAACTATCCAGTATAAAACTGACTAAACAGCCTCCCAGGAAGCCACAATTTTAGTTCAACCAGATCTGTTCACAACCAGTTAAGATGTAAGTTACAAGCAAACAGAACAACAGTGGCCCTAAATCAACAATCTAAAACGTCTAAAATAAATAACAAGACGACTGAATGATTAAATTGACATTAAACTTTCTTATCTACCTGATCTCCATGGCTGACGCTTATCTGGAGCTTTCCCTCACTTTTTTCCTCGCTGCCATGACTCGCTGTGCTGTTGTTCTTTTCTCTTGTGGGCTTGATCAATGCTTCAATTAGATCAATAAAATTTTTTAAAAAAAACAGCAGCCATACAGAGAAAACCTGACCTGACTGAGGCCTGAGTTATTCATTTAAAAACAACACCCAACGCAGCCCATATCTGAGGTGTTGCAGATCTCTGTTCACCGCTGGATTCAATTACAATGCTGCTAATTGTGTAAAAGGAATTTTTATTTTATTTTTTTCCCTCATGTTAGTCGTTTTATTGAACTTGTTTCTCTTTTGTCTTGGCATGCTGTGATGTTCTGTACCATATCAGATTCAAACTGGGCCATCTTTTGATTAAATACATTTGAGAAGTTGAGCCTTTGTAGGTCGCAGCTTGTCATTCTGGGGTGACGAAGGGTCACATTTAAAAGCCTTTCTGGAATCTCTCTATCCTTTTTTATTCCTGTTCGTATTTGTCTTTGAAGGTCGCCATCAACTCCACATGCTGCTGACGATGCTGAAGGCTTTTCTGTTTCACACAGCACTGCTTATGCTTGTGTCGCGACCTGGCAGTTTTACATTTTATGTCATGTGATCTGTGCCAATTTAAGCAGCTTTGGATGGTTTTGTAGGATATACTGAACATTACGTACATCTATCCATTGACCAATCCCTTTTGGATCTTCTCGCCGCCATTAGCCGATTTCACAGATTGGAGATATGGTGGGAATAGTTCTTTCATTTTATTTCTCAGTTCTGCTGTATTTCTTCCTGCTGGTCTGTGCACCATTGTGTCCCTTTGTTAGTTTTTCAGGCGTTAAACCTGGATTCTCTGACAACATCCACCTGACCTTTGCTGTGCACTTTCACCATCCTCCTCTGTCATCTCGTTATCTCCGAGGCCAGATCCCTTTATGAGCATTAAGATTCCACCATTTACATTGGACCATGTTGACCCAAATATAAGACAACCCATCTTTCCTGGTGAAAAACACCATCTTACATCAGGTCAGTGTGGTATTAGGACCATGGGATTCCTTCTCTCTTTGTCTGCTTTGACATTTGAGTTGGAACTTACTTTTCCTTGGAAAACAAAAGACTTGGTAGGCTTCTGGTTGTCTTCCTGTCTCCAGATCCTAAAGATTTAGTTTTTGAAAGAGAGATGCTATTGAGGACTTGACTCACTTCATCAGCATCCATTGCTATTATCTCCACCATGCATTACTACCTGCAAACAGCCAGGCAGGAATGAACCATTCTGCAGCTGCAAAGAGCGATAAAGTAATAAAGTTGCTTGGATCAGATTAAGACTATTAGAGACTCCTCATCTCCCTGGTGCAGGTTGTCTTTAATAGTCTTAATCTGATTCAAGCTACTTTGTTGCATTTACGACATTGTTGCTTATAATTGAGATATTTCAATTAAAGAAAAGAAAATCTAAAAACTTTTGGACCATTGGCTTTGCTCTGGTATCCTATTCACAGCCACCAGGAGCATCGTAGATCCACTATTCAAAACAAGCAAGATGGAGGCAGAATTTCCAGAAGCACAATTTTTTTTTTTTACTGCAAAGCCAACAGTTATTTACTGGTGATCTTACGCCACTGTGCATTGTTGTGGTCTGATACCAGTCTGGCTGTCGCTCTCTCTGCATCGCAGGCTTCGTCTCCCTTATTGGTTGTTTTCCTACCAATGGCTCTGTAGTTTCTTCTGAATTCATTGGCACGTCTCCCTGGAAATCTAAGTCCAATCCGGAGGGACTCATGAAGAAAATGGGGACGGCTGGCCAAGCTACGCAACAGTTTAACTTTAACCTTTCTGTTTGATGTTCGCATGCAAGCAGAGGAAAAAGCTCATCAGGGTTTGATGTCCTTTGGGAAACTCTGCTGTCTCCATAAACCTCAACGGTCCCCCGGAACTAAAAAAGCAGATGTTCACACGACACTCAACACGGCAGCATCCACAGAGAGCGCGCTAATTTAAAACGTGTCGGATTATCTTGTGTGTTTGGGCATTAGTTTACGTCTAGTGGTGTTGAAAATGTTCCCAAACTGCCACTAACAGACGCGACTCTAAAACACGGGTTTGTGTGCATGTGGTACCAAGAGTTGAAGAAAGAAATGCGTAACCGCTACATGAAAGGGAAATTCTTGTTTACTGCTCCTGTAAAACTTTCGTTTCAAGTGCTTTGGTTTAGTTTTAGCAATTCAAGTTCTGAAGGCTCTCAAAGTACTATTGGAGGTCTTTTTATTTTTTTTACCAGATCTGAGGGCTTCGCACCAAAGACGCTTCAGTGGGATGTCTGAGTCAGGTATAACTAATATTTTGGTACATGTGTGTTTGCAAGTCTGCAAGGTTGTGCTTTTCACCAAGCAGCTTATAAAGGAAATGTATGAGGAGGTTAAACACCTAATATGTTTAAAATAAATAAATAAATCTAGCTGATGTTTATGAACTAAGTCTGCCTCTAATGGTAGACAACAGGAGAGAGAGTACATGCCTTCTAGCTTATTTTAATTGTATGCTATAATATGCCTATTAAGGTAATTCCATGGCAACCATGGCAAATGGTAATGATGTTTGTGAAGAAACTAGACGTATAATTATCCTGCTGCAATAAACATAAAATGAGATGAACCCTCGGGAAGGTAGTTCAGGCAAGCAATCTCCAGCAACTTTTTTTCAAGTATCTGCACCGTTTATTCCAGTTACTCCATCTTATTTAGAAGGTCTGCAGAAGGAGCAAGAATTACTCATCTCTCATGAGTAATTATTTTGCCGAGCTCGCTGATACTCTTAAACTCCCACCTCATCTCAGGCTTCCACGTGTAAACTCGGATTCAGTGCACTGAGGGTTGAGTGATGTTCATTACCCATCAATACCTTCATCTATATTCTGAAAATCACCAAAACACAAGCATCCTATCATTAAAACTGCACTTGAAGTCTTCATTGTGAGTCCTGACTGAATGATATACGTTTGTTATTGGATCTAAAAGTTTGAAAATTAGCTTTGAGTGCTCACTTTTCCCGCGCTGTTTTGAGTGTGTCAGCTCTAAGCGAAGTAAGAGTTCAGCGTGTCCCTGAAGTCACGTGTCTGCAGTTGTGACGTGAACGTTTGGGATACTTGCAGCAGCCGAGGAGCTGGACGGAAGACGTTACTCAGGTCTGCTGTTAATTTTGGTTTTGAGAAGGGAAGGACGAAGTGTTATTTTAGATCCATTGTGCCCGCTTCCTGCAAGGGGTTGAAGGTCAAAGTAGGAAACATAACGAAACATGAGGAGTGAGAGACTGTTGCAGGAAAAGAGGTTATCTTTATTACTTCTAATTCCATAGTTCAAGCTGTTACTATATTTATACTATATCTTTCCCATTTTGCCACTATAGTCACTTTACAATCACCCGTGACATCATGTGCTTAAATGTATATTGGTAGTGTTGTTTTTTTTTCCACATTCGCCCAAGTGTTGAACCATCACTTCTGTCTGAGTTTATCTCATCTCAGCTGCATCCAGGCTCATTCTGCCCACATTCTTCTTTCCTCTGAAGATAAAGACATTATGTAACTTTAAAAGGCAATACTGTGATAATGAAATGATATCTCCTGTCTGTCTTGAGTCCAAATATTTGATGACCTACAGGACATTTGCTATTTAATTCTTCTCATTCCTTCTTTTTCTTTTCCTTTTGGGTGGGTCTGTGGCAGAGAGAAATCAGGAAATGGCCTATTTGTTTTATGGAGGCAACAAAAGAAGCTGTTTGCGTCCAGTTTGTCATTATTCTGTAGTTGAGTCCAAAAGACAGCAGCGTTTTTGGAGGGTTGTCATTGGTTGCTTTTCATGTGCTGACCTCAGATCTGCATTAACGTTTCCTTTATTTTAGTTCACACTGAAGTCAAGATTATTTTAAACAACTAAACTTTCATCCATTCATCAGAGTATGCATGAAATTAAAAACACAAAGTACAATTGTAAGACTTTTCTGTGAGGGTTTTTTTTTTTGTTTTTTTTTTAAATACAATTTATTCCGTTGACAAATGGAAATGTCCCTCAGATGACTTCTCTTTAAAAAAAGAAAGAAGTACAATATTCAACTTTGAGGTCTAATATCTGCTTAATTATGAAGGTATATAAAATAGAACTTCCAGAACCCTGATTAATTAGTGGATTCAGGTAATTACAGTGATTTGTATAAAGAAAATGTGTCAGCCCATTGTTACATGAGAGAGAACGGTGTCAGTGACCAACCTGGTCTCACTGGAATTTGTGATACTGTCACGTTATTTAATCTATTGTTTCTTGTTGGCCAAAACGATGTGCTCATCTTTTTCGTGTTACTCTGAACGCATTTCAAACGAATGTATTTCAACTGGAAATTAATTTTGTGCCTACAAGCACAACAATCATAGACCACGGCGCACAGAGGGAGTTTGCTTTTATTTCATTTCTGAACCTTGACCACAACTTAATACAACATTTTAATCATCAG
>JBAMYA010019916.1:0-16812 GCA_037176975.1 Arrhamphus sclerolepis | reverse complement strand
GGAGCCTATCCCAGCTCACATTGGGCGAAAGGCAGGGGTACACCCTGGACAGGTCGCCAGTCCATCGCAGGGCCACTTTTTGGATATTTAACTGGCATTTGATTGAGCTGCATGTTTTTATCATTAAAAATTACACCTTTTTTGGTAACTAGCTAATTTCCCAAAAATCATGACTTTTTGTCATGAAACTGCAACTTTTCATCATAAAATTATGATTTTTTCATGTTAAATTGTACATTTCACGAAATCACAGTGTTCTGATGGCAAATCTTTCTGCTCTCCACTTTTCGCCGTCCGCCTGCTCTGTGCAACTCAGTTAAGGTTTAAAGTTGTGATGTCATCATGCACTGGCAGTCCTTCAAAATTTCTTCAGAAATTTTCTGGACCAACTGTGCTCCGTCTTTATGCACGTCTCAGAAGTCTGTAAACGTGTTTATTTCTGCTTTCACTGGCCGTTTTAACACGGAGATCAAAGGAAACCGACTCCTAGTGGTCACCTGAGGAACTTCAACCTTTCTCGTTTCCAAATATTTCTTATTGTCCGAAAATCAAAAATTAAGGAGATGTTACCTGCTTGACAGTTTGTGACTCCAGTTTTCCTCCGAAATGTCATCCGACATGTTTCTGAAGGGAATCCCAGGTGGAGGACGGACCCGCCTTGTCCACTTTCATCGTACCGCTTCCTTCATCCACTGCTTGCATTTATTGTCTCTGACTGTCCCGGTCTATAATGTGACCACTTCTTCTATATTAATCTGCGATGGCTGATTTTACATTTTCCTGTTCAGCTTTTTCTTTTTGAGTCCTTTTTTCGTTGTATTAAACGATCTTCCTGTTTCTCTGATGTGTTTTCTCAAGTGTACGCTATCACGTGTGCTTTGTTGCATTTTTTTTACAAATCTGGTTCTGGTTCGAGTTTCGTGGTTGATGTCAGGTTTCCTTTAATGATTCCTTGTATAGGCTCAGTTATTCCTCGGATGTATGGTACAGGTATTACGGCTCTGTTCTTTTTTTTTCATATGCGCTTTGCTTTTTTTCTTCATCTCTTTGTGCACCCTCTCCCACATCTGGATTTCCCTCTTGCAGAGACCGTCATAAATGGCATGTCAGCAACATGTGCGATGACGCTTTTGAGTCAAAACTGTTGAGCATATAACATCTCCTATATTTTTGTTTGTTGGACGATAAGAAATATTTGACCATATTTTAACGAAGACAAAATGAACATGATCAGTTTTCTTTTTTCCTCATTACCTCCAGCATGGAAGTTTTAACTTTGTCGCCGGGTTTTGACATCCCAACATGCACCTGATGGACCTGAGCTGCTTGAAACATTTGACGTCCAACACACACACACACACACCTGCAGCGTGTGTGTCATCACATGTGTACAGATGCTCCAGTGTTCATCTGTGTGTCCATCCCATCCATTATCGGTGAGATGCAGTGACATCCGCTCGTGACACACCATAATGATGCATAATGTACCACACACACAAACCCGTGCGCACACACATGCGTATGAACACTAATGCATAGGCCTCAATAAATCAATCAGCTGCGTGTTGTACAGCTAAGAGCTGCTTTTCCACAAATGCATTTTGTCTCAAAGTGCAGGAAAGCGTCCACTTCCACGCACATCCACACACCAGGGAATACACCAGCCCATCAGAGAGTGTGTGTAAAAACGCTGGACGGACCACAGGTCCGGGCGTGCTGCAGGGAAAGAGCGAGGAGCGCTGAAAGTGATCGTTTGTGACCGATAAATAATGGCAGCATTTCTAATATCACATGAGTTAGGTCAAATTTGCGGTGATATGAAATAACTCAGAAATCATTCTGAACTTCGGTGACAGTGGAACTCATGGAAATCCAAACACACAGGCTCGCCAAATAAAATGTAGATAAAAACACAGCACGGTCTGCAGGTGCAGGTTTAAAAGCTATTGTGCGTGGATGGTCCAGAAATGCTGCTTCCCTCTCTGAACCAAAGATTAGCTAAAGAGTTTATCAGTTATCAGTTGTTATCAGTTCAACTTCTGCATCTCTGATCGTACGGCGCATTTTTATCAATGGGATGGACATCAGTGGTGAAAGGTGGATTATTTATCAAAGGATGCCCCCTTCCTCATTTATGAAACACGAGCAGAAGCAATTTGTACGGAAACCATGAACAAGACGAAATGTAAGAAGTTTCGTAGCAAACAAATTCTCCTCTTGCCTTCAACCATGTACAGGGATTGTCTAAATGAGGAATGACATACATATTGTTGTTATTCTCTGACTTTACCTAATCTGACATTTAACACTTTTATTCAGTATAGATCTAAGCATCGTGAACGGAAAAATACGATGAAGAAGAGCCAGGATGGTTGAGCAACTCCAATGCTACGTATATCAGACAAGAATGGAACATTCCTCTTCCAAAACTCCATAAACTAGTTTCCTAAGTTCCTAAGATAATACCGCATGATATTTAAACAATAAAAAAGACCGTCTTTTTTCTTCAAAGATCCATTTCAATCTGTCTTGAAGGAATATTTGACTACTGTCATGGTCTGTTGTTACTGCCATCAACAAAAAGCAAAGTAACTTTGGACTCGTCCCGGTTGCCGTGCAACACACATAAACTCTGTGACATCACCCATGTTTGTGATTAGTTCTTTTGAAGCATCCTTTTTCTCCTACTGCAGAGCGCCATGTTGCAAAAAGAGCAGAGCAAAGAGGCCTGAAGGCCGGCTGTAACGCATCAGCTCAGGAACTTAGCCATTTTAGCCCCAAGAGTAGGGATGGGAATCGAAAACCAGTTCTTGTTTCAAATCCTTGTTTCCATATTTGTAAACGATTCCCTTATTGATTCCAGTTGGTGCGAATGACGTCACCACGTACACAGTGGCAAGTCCAATGCAGCCAGCAGTCAATAGTAAACATGGTGCCCAAGCGGTACAAATGCTTGAAAATCTGGTTACACTTCACTAAAAAAGACAAAAACTGGCCAACTTGCAGTATTTGCAGTGGATATTTCACCAAAGGGAGGAAATACGAGCCACATGCAGAAACACTTGTGCACACCACATGCAATAACGATTAATGAACGTCGGAGATTCAATCCACTCCATACTAACGTTAGTGATTCACTGGATTTGACATGATTGTTTTTGTCACTGGCTGACGTAGTTTTACTTATGAGTTCTCAGCTCATATATTTAAAAAGGGGAATTTTAATTACTATTAGAAAAATGCTGGACATTCTTGTGGAATTGCCACAGTATAATTTATGTCTCATTTTGTTAATTTCTGCAGAAGAATATTTATTTTATTATTATTAAAATTTTACATTGGTGATGCTAATCGACCTGTTTGTTGTCCTTTTTTTTTCCTAATGAGAATCGATGAGGGAATCGATAAAGAACTGAATCGTTAAACAGAATCGAAAATGGAATTGGAATCGTAAAAATCTTATCAATTCCCATCCCTACCCAAGAGGTCAGTTGAAGAACTGTGATTTTCAGTAACGGTTCACAATACAGAACAAAAGATGTTGCTTAATGATTAATTATACGTAAACAAATGAGGAAGGGTAAGTTCTTCGTTTAGTTATCCCTTTCGTTTTGATGACCTGACCCTTAACTAAGTATTACTTTTCTTAAAACCCACTCTACAACGATTAACTAATGATTAAGTAGTGGTTAGTTCTGCATTACTGAAATGTGTAAGACAGCAACGCACCTTAAAAGCGATGGGCAGCGTCTTGTTGCACCTCCAGTGGGTGGGCAACACTGAGCACAGGAAGTTGGGGCTGTCGGTCTTCACCAGCTCCCCTGGATGATCCGAGATCACCTGAAAGAGTCAGACAGCGTCAGCGATGGCTCCCGACCTCTGACATCACTCGTTTATTGCTCCGGCCCCAGTCGCCCTTACCTCCACCATGCCGCGCTCCGCCATGCGTAGTTTCCCCACCAGAGCGGGTCCGCCCCCAGCCTCCTGGGCCCCAAGAGGTAGGGACTCGGCCATCTTCCCCCCCGAGGCCAGCGACGTGGAGGGGGGAGTGTAACGCCGGCCGGGGGCGGGGTCTAAGAGAGAGAGAGAACGGGAGAGAGAGAGAGAGGTCATGAAGTCTGGTCCCTGTTCTAACAGATGAAATTAGTATTGCAACCCAGATTTAACCAATGACGACATATTTGGGGGTACGGACCAGAAAACCCTTTGGTTCATCTGCTGACTGAAACATGAGAAGTCCAGAAAGAAAGGACAGAATGCTTCACATCCACTCAAAACCAGTGCATGCTGAACAACCTGGACTTTCAGAAAACTCTGCGTCTGTGGATTTGGGTCAAATCTGTTTATGATTACTGGAGAAATCTATCCTCTAAATTCGTAGTTAAAGCTACTGTGCTTTAATGCAAAAGCCATGAGTAAAATCATATAGCCACTGCGTGGCTGACCAGGTTGAATGACGTGCAACCTTATCTATGAGCCGAGTGTTTGATGTGATCCATGTTTTGATTACAGCTCGGGACAACTGTGAAATTACCACATTTCCATTTCCAACACCAACATTGTAAAAAAAAAAACACGGATCTGCTGAAAACAGGGGTGTGGCCATGATTATGGCCATTGTGGAGAAGGCTGGCTGAGATGGATGGCTTCTGTTGGGCTTGGGTGGAGGTCTGTGGGATAACACTGGACCAACACACCAGCACCAACTGTGATCCAGTACGTCATACTGGTTGCCATCACTGGTTGATGCTGAGCAAGTGTTGGAGGTCAACATCACTGCTTTATAGCTTAACCTCTGGTTTGTATAGGGGGGTTACATTCAACAATGTGACGCCAACCACCACACATTCATTTATAAAGACCAAACAAACCACACCCACCACTGCCTGTCTTATGTCTTGTGTCTCTGTCCACCTTGTCTTTTTATGCTTCAGATTTTGCCAAATTATGGCACAAGCTTTGCCACAAACCATTAATATATGTACGTCCAATATATGCAGATAGGTGTAAAAAAAACAAAACAATAAAACATCTATGCACCACCTGATAACAAATAATCTTCATAAACAGAATCACAATTCTTCTTTGTTGGAACTTCCTGTTTTGATTCAACAGATGAAAGAAATGTGGCGCATGTCCATTCATGTCCATCTTTTGTTATGAGGGTTCTGAGGGCAAAGTGACTCTTTTTGGTATGTCATGTGACCTGTAGATGTAAAAGACATGTTTCCTTTGCAGTTATGTGAAATAATTCTTTTTTCAAATCAGCAAAAAACAGAAAACGTTTTTAATGATATCTGGGAGTCTTTGCATAATTTATTCCATTAGGTGTATATTATAGTCATTATAATATAGAGTAATTTAAATCCACCAAGTTTTTATTTAAGCAACACAGGCAAGAAGTAATGTTGGAATTGTTCACACAGTCATTATCTTGTTTAAATAATCTCTTTCCAGCTGCACTCAGTTCAAAACTTTTAAATCTCAGCCATCTCTAGACAGTACTGGAGTTCTCCAGGACTCTGTCCTGTGACGTCTAACGTCCCCTCCCCACCACAGCACACCACACAAACACTACGTACATCACCATACAACAAACACCACGCCCATCGCTGCCCGTCTCATCTCTTTGTCCTGTCCTTTCATGCTTCACTGTTGGTGTTTTTTTATCCTCACTGACAGAATGAAGGTTTCAGGTGAAAGTTATTTACAATATGTTAGATCAGACTGTTAAACAGGACTGTTGAAGGACATGATCACTCTCAATTACACATATGTGCAAGAAAATTACCTCCTGTAATATGAAATTGCATATATATATCTGACTTTTAAAAAAAAGCTTTGGCCAAATTTTGACTCTAACCATTAATATGTATGCAGACAGTTGTTTAAAAAAATACAAACTGGACAACAAACACAAACTTAGAAAAAAAACAGCTGAACAAAAGAGTTATTTAGTTATTTTTAAAGTTATTTTAGTTATTTAAAAAAGAAAGATGATGCGGAAAGAACAGCTCAAGACCATTTGCCTGGACACTTTGTCTCTATCATTCATTATAAATGAGGGGCTGAATGCTAATGCTAATATTGCTAATGGCCAACTTATGGCTGCAGTTGTAGAAAAACTTATTTTCTAGTTTCTAACCAACTATACTTGTAACCTGCACAAGTTGACCACATAGTTATGTACGTGAAAGAAGGTAATTGTTCAAAAGTCTGCTTTGTTATTGCTGCTGTGTTAGCTAGTACTGGATTCTACAAGAGAGCATAGCTCTGTCACTGAACTTAATGACAAATTTTTCAACACAAACAAGACCAATCACGATGTGAAAAGGTTCACAGAGGTTCCCATAGAAATAAATGGAATGCTACCCGTATCAGCCAAGTGTGCATGTGGCACCAAACGATTCTCTACATAAGTATCAGAGGACCTAAATGGACCTAAACATAAGATGGATCCTGCTAAATATGTAGAATTTTCATCCATCCTTGATGTAGGATCCGCCATGGTGATTTCTGTCCAGCAGATGTTGAAGGGTGAATGGTGGAGCATGGATGGATGTGGACTGAGCAGCTTCATGTGCGTGTTGCTGTGATAACAGTTAAGCAAATTTAGTTTCCCCAGTAAACCATTGCAGCAGAAGCTTTTTTTTTCTTTTTAGATAACCTACTGATATGTTTCCTCAGTTAGTTGTAATTTTGGCTGACTGTTATAAGAATAGCTAGATAATATTGTTTATCAGCGTTGCATTGGCAGAACTCAGACTGCTGTGAGCCAGCGCAGGTCACCATCAACATGCGATAAAGATTTGTGGCTGTTGAATAGCGTTTACTGCGGTACTATTAATGTATACTTATCACCAAACATCCATCCATCTGTTATCTATACCCACCTCTTCCTATTTGGGATTAGAGGGGTCTTTGGAGCGAATCCGAGCAGTCTTTGGAGTTTTTAGGGTGCGCCCTGGACAGACTGATAGTCCACACAGAGACAAACAGCCACTCATACACACACGCCTAAGGTCGATTTAGCATCACCAATCAGCCTAACGTGGACGATTTTAGACTGGAAGGAAGCCAGAGTACTGGAAGAACATCCAAACTGTCCCAGGTTGTCAGTGGAAAATGTGGTACCATTAATAAATAAATAAATGAATAAATGACAAAAATAAAGATATTCAATCTAAGCATTATAATAATTGAATAAAATATACAGAAGAAAAGCAAGGTCAGGCAATAGAATAAGAACATTTAAAATCAGGATAAAAGGTAGGTAAAATACCAGCCCAATGGACAGATAGTGATTAAAAACAACTTTTAGTTGCAGCTCATAAGTGTTACAGCTTCAGTCTGGACGCTGCAGTCCCGCCGATGCTTCGTAGTCCACCAGCCTGAAAAATGGGGCCGCGTATGGCATCGCCAGTTCCATATTGGCCCATTTTCAACTGACTACTTGAATTTCACCTGTGTTGGCCCAGGTGGGACCCAAACAGGACACCATTAATCACCCACGTACCTGAGTAGACCACTACGAGCAGTTCACACAGGGACAGCGTGAAATCCATGAGGAATCAAACACCTTATGGATTTTTCAAGCTGGGCAATTTACTGAAAATTAATCAAAACTGACATTGACAATAATGGACGTAATCTAGCCCATGTCAATTATTTCAATTGTTTTAAATATTCAATAAATGTGTCCAAATAGTTAATCTGTGTTTAAATCACAAACATATGCACCCCTTGTGTAATAGTTGAGTAAATTTGCAGTAAAATCCTCATAAGTGATCGTCTCCATGAAAGTACTGATGAGTGTGAATGGTTACAACCTTTAAACTACTGTGTTTGTTCTTATTATTTTTTTCAATTATTTTTTCATTTATTTTAAATTGCTACATATTTGTCAAATTATTATTCTTTATTTTGTATTTTTGTAAATACAATGAGTTAAGTGAGAATTAAAAAAACAAAAATCTTGACTCTAGACCTAGGAGGTCAAAAATAAAATAAAAACCAAAATAAAGCAAATTAACACTGAATTTAATTTAATCATTAATTAATCACAACTGAGGAGAAATATTCAGTGAATTGGGATATTGATTTGAGCTCTCATTGCCCAGATGTAATATATATATATATACATTTATATATACACATATATGTATATATACATATGGGATTTAACTATCCATAGTTCTTCATTCACATATCAATTTAATGATGAAAGATTCAGTAGTATCGATATAAAATTAAAAATTAATCAGACATTACTACATTCAACCCTCATCAATACATCCAATGATCTATTATAACTTTTTTATTTTTTTGTAAAAAAAAAAAGCATAATTAATGGTTTTTTTCATTTACCTGTCTAGTTAAACCCAGAATTTGAAACGTGAAATTATATTTTAGTTTCTTTCTACTTTGATTTGATGTGAAATGCTCAATGAAATGTTATACACACACACCCATACACACACACACACACACATATATATAGGCTATATATATACATATCCTTTGTATCAACTATTACAAGTGGGATTTTTTTCCATTTAATAGTATAAATACTTGATTCCTAATGTTAGTGAGCATTAGAGATATCAACGTAAATATAGAAAAACTATTGCAACTAGGATTTTTTAATAGTTATTAAATTTTGTTTATATACATACATGTCATATATGTATGTATATATCATCATATATATCATTCATCTATGAATATCTACATACATAGATAAATGAAACTCACGCGGAACCACATCAGTCCACACATTCAAGTCCCCGCGTGAACGCCTGAAAGTTCCCCAGCAGTAGACACTCATGTACCGTATTTGGCGTCCCACAGAAACACCATCTGTGCGCGCAGAGTCCGCGGATCCTTGTCACGTCGCGCGTGGAAATTCCTCCCCAGCTGCCGTCTCCCGTGCACACGCGCAATGCGTGCGTGTGTGGACCCTCTGAGCAGGAAGTCCGGAAAGTCCTCAAAGCTCCATGTGAGGTGAGCGCGGGGCTGAGCGGAAGGGTCCACGCGCCGTGGGAGCTCCCGTGCGTTCCTTTTCGCTCCTGCGTGCGTGTGCGCCTCCGCGTCTGCCTCTTACCGGCATCGCTGCGGGATTTGCATCTCTGTGACGGCTGTTCTATTGAGCGGGCCAATCAGCGTCACGTCCGTCCGCCAGGAGGCGGGGCTTGTGTGAAAAGGGCGGAGCTGGCAGGACATCCAGACAGATTCTGAACAGGCCCGTCTGGGTCGGAACCTGTAAGGACCAGAGCTTATTTCTTCCGATTCTTCCTCCACTCCTGCTTCTGTGTAAAGTAACAAGAGGTTCTGGTTGCTGTATTTCTGGTCGGGACCGATCCAGATGTAGTCCCGGGCACGGCCAGTGGGGGGCAGCATGTGATCTGAATGGCACCAAGAACAGCAGCAGAGCCTTAGAAGTGAGAGTTTATCAAAGCTGCTACATTTGAACCCCTTGATAATTTGTTTACAAGCTCTCTGCTCTTAAACAGTCAAATAAATTCATATTAGTAAGAAAGAAAGAAAGAAAGAGAGAAAGAAAGAAAACGGAACTCCACAGAAGATGATCCAGCTGCTGTTCATGTGCAGATGTTCTCCCACTCATCCTTCAGAACAGAAATGTGGCACTGATGTGTATTTTCATTTTTATTCTCAATGAAAATGTCATTCTGAATATTCCTTAAACCACAGTTCTCTGGAGCATCACAGCTTTAGACGTATACGTTATTTTGTGGACTTGATCTCCAGATTAAGTGAGCTTTAATATATCTCAGAAGAAATTCTATTTAGGATTTAAATGAACCTAAAGGATGTTATTTGAATTTACATCCTAAACGAAAGTCATCAGTGACATTCAGCAGCAGTCCTCATCCTCTCTGATAGAATTAAAGCTTGAGTTTTTGGAGACATTAACTAAACCTCAAAGTGACTCTGAGTTAAAAAAAAAACAAAAAAAACAAAAAAACAACCAAAACAAAACCAGAAATATAATAACATAGTTTTTTTTTCATGTGATGGACGTCAAAAGTATCGGTTTTCAAAACGATATGATCCAAGCCTTCAGAAAACTGAGAAAAGTGGAGGAAAATAAATCCAAATATAACGGTACCTCATCTCAATATCAAGTCAGTAATCAAAACTGTGCTGTTACTTTCTCTACCCTGAGCTGAAAATCACTGATCAATGTTGTCCATCCATCCACTTTCTACACCTGTTGGTCGTTCGTCAGCACCAGTATGCCCAGGCTGGTTTTAGTGTACTAGGTAGTTAGTACCTACCAACTACATAGTACCTGCCAACTATTGTAATGCTCTTTTATCTGGTCTTCCCATAAAGACAATCAGACAGCTTCAGCTCGTCCAGAACGCTGCTGCCAGAGTCCTGACAAGAACCAGAAGAACTGAGCACATTACTGCTGTTCTGAGATCCTTCCACTGGCTACCAGTTACCTCCAGAATAGACTATGAAGTGATGTTGTTAGTTTGCAAATCACTTAATAATTTGGGTCCAGAATACATCACTGATCTTCTAGTAGAATGTAAACCAAGTAGATCTCTCAGATCTTTAGGTCGCAGTCAGCTGGTAGAACTTGCAGTTAGGACCAAACAGGATGAAAATGCATTTAGCTGCTATGCTGAACATAGATGGAATAAACGTCCTCTGATATCAAATGTTCTCCAACTGTAGACACATTTAAAGTTAAACTAAAAACTCTACTTGTTTCCCTTTAAGCCTTTTTTTTGTCAAATTTACTTCACTGGTTTTCTTTTTTGAAGTATTCTTTGTTTTTAGCCCCTTTTCTGCCCAGTTACACATTTAAATTGTTGTTTTCATGTTTCAATTTAATTTATTTCATCTTAATGCCTTTGGAAAGCACTTTGAGTTGCCCTTTGTGTATGAAATGTACCGTACAAATAAACCCGCCTTGCCCTGCGCCTGATAGTTCAACCTCGGTACCTCAAACTGTTACTGAAGAGGACATACGGAGGATGGGAAGACACAGTTTGGTTTTTATGCTACTGGTAACATGTGACTAGCTCGGTCCATCACGGGTACAAACAGCTGAGCACGCCGCTACGTGCTGCTCCAGACGGTTCATCCCCACTGAGCCACCGGTCGAGTTTTAGGAAGCCGTAGTATCCGTAGAAAACCCGGGCGGACAACGGAGAACATGTGAATTCCACCTACAGAAAGCCCTCTGAATTGGGAGATGGGTACGTGGTCCACCCAGGCCTGTCTGGTGGTCAGTGGGTTTACTCTCAGCTAACACGCATTGTCAGAAAAGCTGCGGGGGGTGGGGGGTGTGTGATAAAAAATGTAAACGCCTCAGCTCTCTGCACAACTGCAGATACAATGAACTGGGCTCACCCTCGGAAACATCATCCACCTTCTTGACCTGTGTCTACTGGTTTACTGTTTTTGTGTCAATAATCAACCATATCTATCTATCTATCTATCTATAAATATATAAATATATATAGATGTATATATAATGTCTTGTTTGAAGATTCTTGGATTGCCACAATTTGACATTTTAACGTTCAGAAGCAAGTTCTGACATAATTTGATGACTCTTTTCCTTCAGTAACCATCCCACTTTTCCCCCCTGCAGGAATTCATCAGATGAAAATACTGCTGAGAGATGGAGAGGAGAAAAAACGACACGACGGAGGCGGAGGAGTTGAATTTCACTCAGGCAGCATTCAGCACCGACTGCCTAGTAATCTGAGCTCTGATCCATAATCAATACACAGCACAATCACCTGTCAAAGGTATTGATGCTGGCACTGTTTCATGTAATCAGCAGCAACATGTCGTCATCAGTGCAAATGCAATCAAATATTTCCTGTGAATAAAAGTGATACTTCTATTACCATCGACTATATGCCGTCAACAAAAAATGTTCACGTTCAGCTCACTCACCAGGAAAAGCTGCATCCACTTTACATTTTGGGAAACCAAACGCCAACATATCCATGTCCAGGTTGAACCCCCCCCGAAAAAAAGAGCGGTTCCTCCACTGACCACTAGGTGCTGGCTCCAAAACAGCAAATCCCCATTGACTTCCATGTTAAAATGTCCAACGATGTCGCAGAAATAAATATTTACAGCCTGCTTAAGTCAATTGAGGTCTCTATAGTCAGAGAGAATTATATAAAGCCATTTCACTAACAACATTTAAAATAGGATCGGGTCTTCCAGTGTGGCTTGGGTGTAGGAGCCACGGGGGATCATTTCAGGACCCTTCCAAGCGATAGTATGCTGGAACCTGCAGTCAATCATCTCTCGACTCTCAGGTGGACGGTTGTAGGCTGGACCAACTGCAACATGTGTATGCAGTGAGTAGATGGCCAGCAACCAGGGGGTCTCAGCAGAGCTCTCCTCGTCCTCGTTTCAGCTCTGGCAGCACTGGTTTTGGTAGAACTTTCCCATCTAGGCTGCTTGGTTGGTCAACCCATGATACGCCATAAGCCTGGCCTGTATCTGTAGGCCACAAGTGGACGTACAAGCACACAAGAAAGGATCCTGTAGATTCAAACTGAACCAAACCAGGAACCTTCTTGCCATGAGGCAACAAACCCCAACACCACCAGGAATCACAGTCACAGCTGGAAAATATAGCTTCATAGAAAATCTTTAACAACTTAGTTACAGTGGAGACCCAGGCCCAACTGTTGGCGCCGCCAGACATATGCGTTCAGTCTATTTTGGCGTTTGCCCACTAGTACCCCACGTCAAATTCAACACAGCACATCTAATTGACAGGAAGTCAGACATGAGAAGGGCCGGTGAAATTTCAAAATAAAACACCACGAGCTAGCACCGACTTCTACATTGACATTATGTTAACCCATGGAGGCTGTGTGTGAATAATTCAGATAGTTTTAGACAAGATTTGAACCACCTATGAGGAAAGTGTCAGTTTTTAAGTCAGAATGCACATCAACATCCTTATAAATGTTTAACAACATATAGCAAGATCTACGTCTTTAGGTAGACCAGGTGTCACATGACCTCAAAACCTTCGGGTGCATTGGTAACTACTCCCAAATCCGGTCGAGCATGCGGTGCTCTTTGGCCTGCCTCTCCGACTTGCTGCCTGTTGGAACTCACACCAAAAATGCTTCAAAACGGGACCATGATGTTCTGCAGTTGAAGACGCAGCAACAGTCAAAGTGATGACAAGCTACCAACTGGAAAATACCCTTACAAGGAAAAGTTCCAGCGAGGTGCCTTTCTTCATCAAAACAGGGAAAACTGGTGCATTTACAGACAGTGAGATGAGCGGTGATGACTGTGAGGTGTCGAGTGTCAGGTTTACCAAAGAGTGCGCTGCCTGTCCGGCCTTTCCTCATCAGGTACATGGCCCAGGAAAGGGGGGCCGAGCTGCTGAAAGCCCCGGGGTTCATGTTCCCGTCCCTGGTGCACAATCAGCTTTCCAACACCAAGCAGGGAGATAGAGAGATAAACAGAGAGGGGAAGAAATAATAAGAACAAATGATAAGAAAAAGAAAAGATAAAAGGACAGAAAACAAATGAGGGAAAGAAGTTTTCCACTTTTTTTAGTCCAGATCTGAAGTCAGCTAGATTTGAAAGACAGTGTCAGGCTCTGGCTCGTCCTCACCTTCACAACCCGCTTTTATAGGCCCCATTCATCTCCTCACCCGCTCCTCTCCCTCCCTCTGTCTCACCCTTCATATTAATAAAAAACAGAACAAAGTGAGAGCAGGAGGAGGAGGGCGAGGAGCCAGTCAAGCTTGATTCATTCGCTGCTTCTCTAAAGCATAGCCACGGGGGACACGACTCCACTTTGCCCTCAGGCTCTTCAAAGCTGTTAATTTCATTTAGCTACTCAAATGATTTTTTCCTCTTTTTTCTCTTCTTGCCCTCTCCTCTTTCCTCTCACCATCACTCCATTTCACCATTTGGATGTTCTCCTTAAAAGTTCCACTCAGGAGGTCCACATAGCTGCTTTGCTGACCCTATTTTTTTTTTATTTATCAGCCAGTGCCAACTAACTTTATCATATAAGTGAAGTCAACTTTCCTCAAGTTGACCCAGATATTAAGCAACGTTTGGTCCAAACTTGGCCCACACCACATTCAACCTATTGGACAGAAACGTGTGTGTGTGGGGGGGTGGGGGGTAGTAAAGCAGGAATCATAGCATCTCGCACCTTAATGTAATTTTGGCAACGTCTTTTTTAAAAACTTCATGCGACATTGTGCAGGAGACTGCTGGAATCCTCTCTTTTTCTTTCATTTCTGAACATGCTGTTTCCAGTTGTGCTACACGAACATCTGCCCAGATATCCAAGAGGCAGCGTGTCTCCTCGAAGCTCCAAGTTAACTCATTTCTAGCTCATTTCTAGCGTTGGCTACAGGTCTGAGCGTGTTGTGTAGCTATTAAAACATCATTTCCCATAATGAGCGGCTACGACGGGAGCCTGTCACAGCCAAAAAAGGTATGCTCTTAGCAGCTGGGTCAGATCCAGGTTGGTCTCAGTCCACATGCATCAACCAGTGTTCTGCCTGTAATGAATGCTCTGGACTACTTTTTAATGCTTTTACTTCTGTTTACTTCTATTTAGATATCGTTCATTAACTTTTTTTGCTTTGGATTTTTTATCATAACTTAAACATTACAGCAGTCATACTGGTGATCAGATTTTTATTGATTTATTGCTGCATTGCAACTTGTTATTGCCTTTGCGGACCAACAGAACACGGCCTGCATTGTTTGCACCAGGGATCAGCTGATCGACCTGAAGTCGACCGTTATCTTGCCGAGACCCGTAGCTACACCGATGGAGTTATGCCGAAAAACACACAGAGGATGCAGGTGGAACAAGAAACTACGGAGAAAGAGACTGGTTTTCAGACAACGTCAGCTTATTGAAAGATCTTTTAAGCCATGTTTACCCTCTCTCATGGGAAACGTGGGAATAAAATGGTTGAACTTACAGAACTGGCCCAGAGTCAAAAGAAATATAGGGAATGTAGTTTAATATGCTTTACAGACACGTGGATGCACCAGGATATTCCTGATGACAACGTGATCATTAAGGGCTTCCACATGGTTCGATTGAACAGAGACATGAGGAGTGGTACGTGCATGGGGGGGGGCTTCCCGTGATCGGTGGTGTAACCCAGCGCACATCACCGTGAAGGAGCACATCTGCCGCCTGATGCTGAACTGTGTGCTGCCAGACTACGTCCTCATCATATTCCCAGAGACTTTTCCATGTGCTCCTGGTGGCTGTTTAAGAGCCCCCTCTGCAAACACAAACTCTGCATGTGGCGCCATCCACTCTGCTAAAGCTAGCTAGTAGCTAATGCAGACTCAGCGCCCAAATGCATTCATTGCTATCACCATACGCACACAATACAGGAAACTTATGGGTACTATGTATACGATCCTGTTGGGTAATTTTACTTTTTTAACTGTTTAGTAATATAATTCTCTGTTTTTTTTGGTTTTTTTTTCCAAGTTCTTAATTTTTGTCTTGAGTGTCATGACAAATTGGAATTGGATTAATACCGTACTTCTGATTCTGATAAGACAGACAGGGTGAAGATGCTCTGTCATGATTTAGGATTAGTTTAGTGTTTAGTTTATTTTGTTAGGATCCAGTTTTTTCAGTGTTGGTGTTCTTGCTTCTTGTTTTATTACCCTTTGTCCTGTTCTGTTTCTTTTGTCCCGGCTTCCTGTTTTATTTTGCAGGTCTGCGTCTGTCATGATGTTTTCTGTTCGACTTTCCTGATCCTCGTCTCCCTGATTGTTTCCAACTGTGTCTTTCTAGCCTTGTCTATATGTAATGTCTTGTCTTCCCCTGTGTTCTTGCTGGTCCATACTGTTTGCTTCCCGTGTTCCTGAGTCCTGTTTAGTCAGGTAGTTTTGTTATTTTTTGCCTTGCATTGTTCTGAGTTTTAGTTGTGTTTTTTTTGCTTAGTTTTTGTATTTGTTCTGTTTTTTTATTTTCCTGTCCTGACAGTATTTTGTGTTTTGCATGCTCTCTCTAGAAATAAATCACCTTATTGGATTACTCCTCCTGCCTGATCTCCAGCGTTTGGGTCCTCCACTACAGCCTCCAGTACATAACATGCGCATAGGCTAACCAGGAGGTGGTCTAAGCGTCTTGAGTAGTCTCTTTCAGTTTCCTTTGCCGTTTGGGCAAGCATGTGCTGTACTTTGCTTGCCATATCTGATGTTGCAACTAGTTTATAAAATCTGGGTTACATACGCTCTTGTGCGACGCATGCTAACTGGAGTTCATGAACTTTGGGACACATGTGACCCACATAGCGCTTGCCAGTAACGTAGCTGAGATATGATTTTCAAAAGTGTCCCAAATTAGGCACATATGTCTCCACTGTTTGCACAAATTGAACTATTACCTTTCAAATGAGTGCATTTTGATGTGCTTAACTCTTCCAGCTCAACCAGTCAATATTTATGTATGGGTTTGTCTGCACGTTTTATGGTTTGTCTGTTGTCTTGATGGATGCGTCTTTGGATGAGTCTTTAACTCTCCAACATGAGGACTGTTGCTACTAAAACCAATTTCTTAGCCCATACCCATTATTCTACTTGTGTTTCTCATGCGTCCCCTTTAGTTAGTCCACATAGGCTTCCCATTTGGGTACTGAAACCATATGAGACACATGACATTGGCCCATTTTAAGCCCAAGACAACTCTGTACCAGTAAAGCACATTTTAAGGTTCTTTTAGTTGTTTTTAAATGTCTTAATGGTCTTGGGCCCTCTTATCTTACAGAACTGCTTTTACCA
>JBAMYA010019867.1:0-16816 GCA_037176975.1 Arrhamphus sclerolepis | reverse complement strand
TTAAGAGTTAAAATTCTTCTTCAGTGGCTTTCCAGCAACAGAGGTAAATGTCACTCTCTACTAGTGTTGAGATCTGAGATATGGCATTTTAAATTTAAGTGACTGGAATCAGAAAATCAGCATAAAATGTAATATGTTATTCACATCTCAGTCATATCTATAGTCTGCATTTAAATTAAATGATAAAATCTCCATATCATTACAAGCTATCAAAGCAAGTAATGTTAGCCAACAAGACAATGATATCCATCCATCCATCCATGCATCCATCCATCCATGCATCCATCCATGCATCCATCCATCCATGCATCCATCCATGCATCCATCCATCCATCCGTTATCTCTATCGCTTTGTTCCAATTCAGGGTTGCTGAGGTCTCTTAGATCATACCCCAGTTCTCAAATACTGAAAGACAGGGATCCACCCTGCACTGGTTGCCAGTCCATCACAGGACCAGTAATAACTCATTTTTTATAAATTATCTTCTTATGAGAGTAGATTACATTTTTAAATTTGTAGATCACAGCCTCAGACCTTTTTGGAGCCAACCACCAGTGGTTGTTGGTGGCTTTGAACTTCAACTTCATGCCCAGCGGCCTACAGCCACCATTTATGCAATTCACAGTCATATCAATCTTAAACTCCTAACTCTGCTAACGTAGGGACTGCGCTCTTTCCAGAAACGCTCTTCCTCTATAGTTATAAGCACAAAGCTTTCTCAGCATGCAGACCCAAGATGCTCTGGTCCTGTCTGAATGTCAAATTCACCAGTATAATAATTACAACTGACTTGTTTTTGCTGAACAAAACTGTGAAGGTTTAAATTTCCAAGAATAGCTTGTTTACAGGAAGCAAGAGGCTTCTGAAGATATACTAAATGAACTAAAAACACATTACAGATATGACTGTTGTGTAATCTATTTTATAACTCATGAAATTTTCTGTGCTTTCTTACAGCTCCTGTCACTGTAATGACATATTATTTTTCTATAATAATCAATAATCATCACATACAATCACAAACCAGCAAGGCAGTCAAAGCCATCAACTTGATTTAACTAAATCGTTCAGGACAAAGTTAAACTAAAAGCAGGTAATCATGGTAAATCCTTGTTTATAAACAACAGCATGTAGGTGTGGAACTTTATGTGTTTTAGTTTGTTTGTTTTTTTCTCAGTTTGGGCCCCAGTGGTTCTACTCAATTAGGGTTTATACTGTATAACAGAGATATCCCTCTGTAAAAGGTTTTTCAGTCTTTCTTTAAGGTACTAAAAGTCCTTAAAGAGCTAGAGGACTACTGTAACCGAGTTCAGATATTTTCTAAGTTTTATTTTTAGGCAGCAGCAGAACATACGGGCACAGACTTTTGAATGTGAGGTTGGCCACCGAATCAGCACCACTCACAACTTGACTCTTGACTGACTCACTGACTGAATTTCAGTGCTGCAGTTTCTTGAGCCAACTTCAGCTTCTGTCCTATAAGTTTCCCTGAAAAAGCATCCTCTATCGACTGTGTTTTTTTTCTCCAAACAGTGGTACATGAGCAGATGTTTTGTCATTAATTTTACTTTTTGGCATGTTAGTTTTAGATTATACAAGTGATTCATCGTTCAAGAAAACTTAACTCATCTTAGAGGACTTCCAGTAAGATTTGAACCCTGATCACACATTTGTGGAAACAGAGGGAACCGCTTGGATTGATTCCTTCTCTCTGACTATCTGCCATTCCAGCCTCCATTTTTCTCTTTGATTTAATGTGTAACTTGGCCCCCTCCCCCCACCCCACCCCCAATCATATCTGTTTGCACAAATGAGACTAAATCCTTGACTTCTTCAGTAAATTGTGTTTACACTCATGCCTTCAGAAATATTTCAGGAACTTCTCAGTCAAGCCCATTTAAACAAGCTTTCATGCCTTAGATCCTACATCATCTCTGTAATACTTTGGGTAAACCATCTCCTGGAATAAGATGGACATATGAAACAGGAAGTTTTTTTATCTGCTTTGAAAGATGATACCATCTTTGCATCTGCTGCAAAGCCCATAGATGTTGTGATGGAAGTAAATTGAAAGAAATGTCTTCACTGGAGAGCAGCATCAGAAAAAAAAGATACTTGATACGACACATCTACATCTGTGTGTTGCTCATAGGCTCATACACTGTCTTTCAGTTAAAGTTTTTTGTTGTTGCTTTTTTTTAAATAAATGAGATTAAGATCTCTGTGTGGTCAAAGCTGTTTCTACTTAAAAATCAATCTAGGTTATTTCTGTCATTTTTTTTTTTTGTCTGATTTCATTTGATCTTTATCTCCATTCAGACGTCTTACCTCAGAGATTGTGGTTCTTAGTTAGTTGGCCTGGTCTGTAATGATGTTTGAAATGGCAGATGGATGCTGAGAGTCACAGATGCTGAGAAAACAAGAAGCATTTTGAACACACCTAAAAATACAAATGCGTATTCTGTTTTCCAGTTATGGTTGACTTATATTGATATTGACTTACATTGATATTGACTTACATTCTAAATGCATACATCAGATATCATTGTAGATTTCTACTGGTTACAGGCCAACAGTTAATAATAATAATAATGATAATGATAATAATAATAATTAGAATAATACTAATGATTTTTTTTGTTATGCACTTTTCATTAAAAGAAATCTCAAAGTGCCAAAAAAAAGAAAAGAAAAGAAACAATACACAGTATACACACTTAAAATCACAATTCAAGAAAAGTCCCTCAGGAAGGTTAAAAGCCTCTTTAAAAAAGTAAAGTCTTCAAATGCTTTTTAAAGGAAGCCACTTTCTGAGGGGTCCTGAGGTTTGGACTGGAGTTGCACAGATGCAGTGCAGCAGCACAGAAAGCCTAATCTCCCATGTTGTGGAGCTTAGTTTTGGGAAGGGTGAAGGAGGTTCTGGTTTGATCCGCATGTGGTCTGGGTTGATGTTTCTGACTGAGGAGTTCTGTACTATGGTCTGGCATTCCCGTAGATGCACTGATGTGTAATGTGTCCAACCTTGGAGTTTATTCTTGCGGTGACTGGAAGCCAGTGTAACGTGTAAAGTATTGGGGTGATATGTTCTTGTTTTCTGGCCTTGACTAGGATCTGGGCAGCGCTGTTTTGAATGAGTTTGTTGAAAAAAAATCCCAGTTAGGAGGGCATTAACGTGGCGTGGATGAGCTTCTCGGCATCAGATGCAGTGAGGGAGGGACGAAGTCTGGCAATGTTCTTGAGGTGAAAAAAAGCAGGATTTTGACAGATGTTTGATGTGGTTAGGTGATGGTATCACACTGAGGTACACTGGCACACATTTACCAAATTATCCCAAAGTACAAAAGCTGCTTTTTAACCAGGTCTATAGAGGTCAGTTCATAGTCGTCAGTTTTGGGCTTGGAGCCAGATACTTGACTCAGCGGCACCCCCTCTTCCATGGGGTGTGTCTTTTTAGGGATTGGGTATGATTAGCTTTGCACTACCCCTTCAGAGATACTGCAAGATGTGAAGATGGATGGAGATGAAGATAAGGAAGCTGAATTTTTTAGGAGTCAAGCACTTTCAGTGGAAGAGCCTCATTGTATCTGTTCTGTATATTATCATTATTTATTTATTATATTTTATTTGTCAACTAAAGAACTGCATACATATTAGGTCTGGTGAAAAATAACAAATAAAAATAATGTTTTTAAGGGTCCCCGACATGGATGTGAATTGGCCCAATGGCAGCACCTTTAAAATTTAAAAAAATTTAACTCCTCCTCTGGGTTTTACCTACATGCTCAAAATTTGTTAGGTTTATGCAGAGAGCCACCCTGCACAAAAGAGTCTTGAGGAGCCATATTATAAAACGTTCAGGTAGTCCTTCATGTTGAACTGAATTTGTGATTTTGGCCTGATTTTTATGATTTGGAGGTCTCATATCTGAACTCCTCCTCCCAAGGATTTGATCAGATTGACCTCATATATGGTATAAGTAAGGTTCATCCTTGTCTGATGTTAAATTGCAAAGCTTTTGAGTTTTCATCAGACGGCCCTCCCATGGCGAGGCAGCAAATTTAAATGTTTCGCCAAGAAAATTCCACCCTCTCTAACTCTCGTGCATTGTCCCAGAGGCCTCAGACATCTTGTGTATGATCAGAATCCTGCTCTGAACAGAGCCATATGCTCATATTCAGTCATGCTCATAAGGTCCTCTAGTGGCGATCGGAAGTGACTCCCTCGATGTTTCAATGTGGATCTCCTGACACGGTAGTCACAGATTTCAAACCTGCTCCTATTCATGCTTAAGGAGTTGATGAAGCTAATCAAATAAGATAGAATTAAGTAGATAAAACTGAGTTTTCATCGCAGGACCACCCCATGGTGGTGCATGAAATTTCAATGATCTGCAATGCAATTTTTGATGTCTTGTCATGATTAAAAAGTTGTTCTAACCTTCAGAAAAGCTGTCCAATCAGCTCCAATATTCACATATTTTCTTATGCTTCCTCTAAACAAATGCATATTACATTATCTGATTAACTGGTCAGAGGGTTGTGGGTTTTGGTCACAGTAAGCCATTTATTTCATTGGTGCTTCATCAAATTAGTCTGGGATTCATTCAGAATATACTCATAAATGTGAGGAATGAGTAAATCAGAGGGATGGTACATGTTAGATGTTTTGGAGACAAAATTAGAGGCCAGACTGCGATGCTTTGAACATCTGCAGAGGACGGATAGTGAATATATCAGTAGAAGGATGATGAGGTTGCAACTACCAGGTAGGAGGCCTAGAGGAAGACCACAGGGGACACTTATGGATGTAGTGAAAGAGGACATGAAGTTAGATGGTGTTGTCTCAGGAAACTTATTCAAACTGTTAGTGAATGTGAACATTTAGTGGCTGATTCATGGATCAGAGATGCTATTTTTGTGGTGAATCATTTCATTGTAGAACAGCACAGTATGCAGTGAATACTGAAACACTGAACAGTTGGACATGTGCATTAAAAATTTTAGACAAGGTCAAAACATTCACCTGTAAAGGTTATATTGTAGTTAAGGTGCTTTTTGAAATTTAATCCAAAAACCAAATAAACTTTACATGAGTAGTGTATATTTAAAAATGTCATAACAGTCCCTGTTGGTGTAGAATGAAGGCATGGGACAATATTTCTTCCATAAAGCTTACGTTCTATGTATCATTGTTCTGTGTGAGCTTCTTAGTCTGTTATGTAATAACGCTCTATACAGGCTCAATCTTGTGTTATCCAGTCCATTGTTTAGTCATCTGGGCAGGAAAGATAAAGAGATACAACAGAGAAATTCTGCCAAAGAAGCACCGAAGAGGACAACGTGTCCACACCCTGACTCACATGGGAAGGTGGTGGCACCTGGGCAGTGGTGATGAGTGCGAGGGCCCGTTAAAAGCTGCTTGTAGCTTTGTTTTGTTTACCCAATTGGAAAATATTTCTCTTTTTTTTTTTTTTTGGAGAGGGGCTGGGGGGTGGATTTGTGCTTAGTGGAATACCACATTAAAGATTATAAAATCAATTATGTTGTTATTATTGCCTTACCATTGTCTTACCATTTTTAAAACTTGCAATTTTGCAAGGATGTGTGGACATTATATATCTTCTTTAGGTGGCTGCAAACAAAGTGACAAGAATGTTATCCTGTAAGTTTTTTTGTTTATTAAGTTGGGTAAGTACCCAACTTAATATGTTTTGGGTCTCTGAAGTCAGAGACCCAAAACATATTTTCAACCGCTAAATAGATATATCTCCAAAAAATGTTAAAAGTAACTTTGCTTAGAATAATAAAGAAACTTTTCATCTAACTTTATATCTCTTGGAGGTTTATGCAGATTTTACAATCATAATGCTGAATAAGCAAAAAAAAAAAAAAAGGAAAGAAAGATAAATTAAAAACTATGTTTTGTATCTTGTCTCCATTAAGTTAATGAAGTATTTTTGTTTCCAGTTTTATTCCGTTTTCTATTACAGCCTGCAGCTTTTCTCTGTTGACATATCTTCCTTAGTCTCTTCAGGATATTTTTGTTTAAAAACCCAAAGTTGTTCCAGACATCATAACTCGCACATCTCGCTTTGTACAAGAGACTGCGGGTCCATCCAGAAGCTCATTGCTGTAAGTTCAGGTTTTTATTATAGCTGTGGAAAAGTTGGAACAACGTAGAGTCTCTTGTGTGATTGAAAGTCCATATTTGGCATTAATTAATGGACTTACTTGGTGATTTTTCCAGTTGCTTAATAAAGCGCTGACTTCTGAAAGAAAAACACCCTTTTCTCCGACTCGCTTAAATCTTCACGACCTTTTAAAAGTCCAAAAGGTGTGTCACAGATCTGACCTCATCCTCAAGGTATTAAAGAACAATGTAAACACTATAATGGAGTGTGCAACATTGTGACCCTTTGAGACTTGATGAGGTCGCAGGGTTAAATGCCTCCCAGTGACTCATTTCCTGTCAGGAGGTTGAAGATGCAGGGACCCAGCAGCTGTTCATCAGTCCTAAACAGGGAGGTATTGTGAGAGAGCTGGGATCACATGCACTGATGTATAACTGACGTTGCCTGGCAGGAGTCGCACAAACTGAATATTTAACATTGTTGATAGAGTTTTTGTTTTTTCTAGTGACGGCAAAAGTTGAGGGCCATCAGTCATTTTGACAGATTTGAACGTGGGAGTGATGTACCATGACGATATGTAATTCACAGCAAAACTGTCAATAACCAACAGTTTAATCCTTTAGGTTAATCTTTGATCACTTACTCATTCATTGTCTCATCATCCATCAGACTTTATCCATGTCATTCTTATAAGCATATTATATCCACCTCAAAATGCCATGACTTCTGAACATCTGCTGCTTCTTTGACAGGCTCAGTATTTGAGGTGAAAAAAAGATGGGCTGATATGGTGGAAACTGAAGGACAGACAAGGACTGATAACTTTTATCAGCCCCCATCAACTAACATCATGGGTCAAGTAAATGGTAGCCAGAACGTCGACAGGGATTAGTGGGAGCAGGATGTCTGGTGCCTGAGAGAGAAAATGGCAAAGATTTCTCCTATATCTGCTGCCTGGAAAGATTTTACTGTGGTGATAGCATAAGAATACAGCTCATTATGAGTGCTGACAGCTTTATAAATAATGGAAAACATGCCATAACATAGGTGACGATGATGAGGAGAGTTAAACTTAATGTCCAGTGAGTTTGTCCAAGTGAATGGATGGTGCATTAGAAGGAAAAAAAAGCAATGCAAAGAAAAAGAAAACAGCAGATGCTGAAACAGGCAACTTTTTTTCACATCAGCAGTGGCTTAAAGTGAATGAGAGATGAATGTGCGTGAATGTTTGCAGAAACCAGTGCATGTGTGAAAATGCCCTAAAGCAACCCTATGACCAAACCATGTGGGCTAATTTAACAATCAGTGCTGCTGCACTGGCATTTGACTTAACAAATGCGTTTCACTGTCCTTGCCGAAAAAATTCCCTAATCATTCATGAACAATAAGAACAAAGTACAACTGATGTATTTGTACCCTTTGAAAAGAAAAACTTTGAAAGAAGTCTAACATATCACATGTTGTAATTTCTAAAAACAAAAAAACCCAAGTTTCAAATTGAGAACTTAAGACTGGGGATCTTGCAGAGGGACTGTTTACACAACTATAACCAGATTCCTTTGTGAATCAAAGGACATCAGTTCTTTCAACCGCATCATCAGTTTGTGTGAGACAAAACTAAAGATTTGTGATAATACACTGCCTGTCCAAAATAAAAGTCCCCAAGTGGATTTAACTAACAAATAGGTAAGAGCCTCCCGTTAGATAATTACTTCATGGATGATTATGTTTCAGCTGGCAACAATTTATTCAGTTGTAACTGATGCAGTGAATGGCTTCTCATTCCATAAACAACCATGTTGGAAGTTGCATCCTGGGATCGTGGAAAAGATGTTAGTTAGCATCAAGCATCAAGGAAAGAAAACAAATAAAGGGGATTGCTAAAACTACTAAAAAGGAAACAATGTGGTTGGAAAAATAATCATAATCAAAGCTAAAGGCAGTCAGACTAAATATTAGTGGTGTTTTTTTCCTACAGGCAGTGTATTAAATATGCTTGAGTCTGTCATAGAGCTAAGATGTGGAAAAGACTGTCAGATGTTTCAAGACTTTCTCCAATTGCCACCTTGTCCATGTTTTTTTGCATCTTATGTTGTGGAGGGTCCTGTGGCGTACCGGCTAGAGAACTCGGCTGGCAACCGGAGGGTCGCCGGCTCAGTACCAATGATGTGGGCGGACAGAGTACTGAACAAGTGCTTCCCCACATCCATGGATGAGGTGCCCTTGAGCAAGGCACCCAAAACCCCCACCTGCCCCCAGGCACTGCACCGCGGTAGCCCACTGCTCTGGGTCCAGCAGCCCAGATGGGTCAAATGCAGAGAAAGAATTTCAATAGTAAATCAATAACATATAATGGGCACCCTACTCCATAGCCTTATGTGTAACTCCCCAGAAATGTTAATATGCATCTGTCTGACGTGGACTACAACAACTTCATTTGTTTTTTTTCATTGCAACCTAGAACCATAAATCATTCTTCATACCTAATGACTGAGACCATGGGAGCACACCCCACCTCAAGCAAGACTCTTTATGATTATTCTTCCGACTGTGGAAACTTGTCTGCAACCTTGAGAAATTATCACTAGTAAGGTCAGCATTAATTACTTCTTGTGCTTCATCTCTGGCTTTGAAAACAGCTCACAAAACCCAGCATTTTGCTGTAATCACTTGCACCGCATGACAAACAATTTAGCTGTTCCTCTTGTACGTACTTGTCTGCAGTCAGACAATGCAGCATTTATCTTGAATTTCAGAGGACATAGAAAGAAATGGAAACACTCAGTTTTGAATTTTTTTAATGAAAGAATCTTCTTCTTTTTTTTAAATTTTGCAGCTTCTTTTTGAGATGTGGGTTGAACACCACAGGAAATTTCCATACCTCTCAGGCAACTCATTCCGTCCAGAGGTTAACCCCATAAGACACATGAAAGCAAAATTGCATGTGACCAAACAGATACATATTTTCCCATCAAAATCACTCACTTGTCCTTTCCCATCTCTCCTCAAACTTGCCTGCTGCCTTTGTTTCTCAGCCACCTCGTGTTTCAAACACCACGCTAATAACCCATGCATCTGCAGTTCGCCAAAGCTGCAACTCTATGCCTGAATTAATCTGTCTCACACATGAAGCTTGATTTTCTATTTCAACGCCATTCTGTCTTGGCCATGAACAGGCAGCTCTGTTGCAGGGAGAAACAATGAGCAGTTGTCTTACTTTGATTTCTCAGTTCGCAGCCACTTAATTAGAGCAAGTCTAGGTTGTTTTTCTGTGCCAGACAGCACTGCTTCCCATCTCTGACAAGCTCTAGACATAAATACTATAAACATATCATGCCATAATGTCTTATCAATACCACATCCTGTTATAAAATACATCAATTCTATTGATATGAGAAAAGATATAGACCACTTTATCTAAATAATAAATGCTCAATAGAAACTATTTATAGACTCTTTCTCACTGTGTGCAGTTGGTTTGTATTTGAATATTTGATTTCAAGGCATTTTAATTCTTCTCTTGACCTCACTGTACCTGAAGATTACATTATTAGAGAGGTAAATTGTTTTTACCTTTTTATTGTTTCAATGCATATTGACGGCATGACGCTGTGATGCTGATTCTATGAAAAATGCTTTTTTGACTCAGTAAAAGGCAGATTGTGTTTACATAGCAGTGTCACAAGAAAATTCCAATTACAGTCCAGTGGATGGTATAAGCACTTATTAAATTAAATCTTTTTTGTTTGTTTGTTTATTGTAATGCATTATATATACATTTTTGATAACAGAAGTTTATGAGGCCAATTTAGCACCCAAGATCCACAGATGCTTTGAAGATCTCCACTCAGCATGTGCTTACTGATATTTTTCTTTTTAGTCAATTGTACATAAGTAAAAAGAAATGGCTACAATAATTTAAGAGATATAAATAAATGAATAAATAACTGTAACTGAACAAGGTGCAACTGCTTCTCCCTTTTGCTACATGGTGCCATGCAGATGGAGTAAAAGAAGCTTATGTAATCACTTCATAGAAAACCTGTGGGTGATGTTACCAGGGGTTCATCCAGTGCAGTCTGTGATTAAAACAGACTGCACAAAAAAAACAAAAAAAATAAAACAAACTATAATATGGCATGCGACGTCTAGCAGTGGCACACTGCATTAGGGGATATGGTAAGTTAGGATGGTCAGATGCATGCGGGTAATTCTCCGTAAACTAGCACACAGTTCTCAAATCTTCAATCAAGGTTCTTCCAATTTATTTTGCTTTCAATTTGTTCTCTTCTGCCTGTCAGTTTCATGTACTAACATTTTACTTCACACCTGCCTTTCTTTGATTACTCTGCACCTCTTTAAAGATGCTACCTGCTCTTTAGCTGGCTGTTTAATTAACTTTTAAATGGTTTCCTTTCATACAATTTAATTGCTTAACATAGTTCCATTTTTCTCCAACATGCCTGCCTCCAGCATGTGTTTGGTCAGAGTGCTACACTGACACATATAGATGTAAACAGTTACTATATATCATCAAGGCTCATTGGCTTTTCTGGGCTTCGAGCTACATTTTGTTTAAACAATGCAGTTTTGGAACACTGACAGCGTCATGCTGCATTGTAACAGTGGTTTTATTTTATGCCACTGACCTTGTGTGATGTGCCAAGAAATGAAACAATTTGGAAATGAGATGTGTATAGAAAAAGAATCACTTGAAATATTAGTATCAGCCGAATAATACTTTTGCTGGTTTGAGACACAAACTCACACACACACTCACACACACACCATATTATTCAATATAACTAACACATTGAACAGGTTCTGGTAAAATTAATGCACAAGATCAGAAATCCTATAAATCTGAAATCTAATCAAAAGGCACTTTTATCATTTTTCTCAAAAGTGACTTGGAGGTGGCACTGCTCACAGATTTTTGTAATGTCACTCTTCACAAAAAATTACAGTTAAGAGTTCTGGATTTCTGATAACTTATACTATTGTAGTATTCTATGTATCACCATATTCTCCAATCAGCAGATTCAAGGTATTTGCAACATATTAAAGAAAGAACAAACTGATTTCAGAAGGTAAGTTAGAGCTACTTTGTGATTTTGAAGGGTTTCCAGAAACTGCAGCAAAGAAAGTCAGAAGAAACTGCTTGAGAACTGCCTGAATGGTTTTCTTTTCAGTCCGGGGTGTTTTTGCTTCACTTATCTGCATCGCCATGTAACATATTTGCATAAGTCTTGCTT
Organism: Arrhamphus sclerolepis; assembly: GCA_037176975.1. Lineage (NCBI taxonomy): Eukaryota > Metazoa > Chordata > Actinopteri > Beloniformes > Hemiramphidae > Arrhamphus > Arrhamphus sclerolepis. The sequence goes on along the minus strand of JBAMYA010019867.1, from coordinate 5,430 downwards.
AGCGGCTTGTTTGGTGCATCTCAGACAAAGGCCTAATTTCAATTCCAGCCCTATAAACTCCCACTCTGTGAGAAGTAACTCCATGAAGTCACATTTGAAGCTGTAAAGTGTCTGTTGGTGAAGGACAATGAAAGAAACGTTACCAACAAACTGATGTTCATAAGCGTCTGAAAGACTCATCATTAAGTTCTGCCGTCACTCTGAACAGTTACTAATACTTTCTTTTTGCAATCATGTTCATTCTTAATTCTTTCTCTTCAGTCTTTATTATTATGATGTTGAAGAAAACTTTGGTGGTTAAGACACTGAAATGTTTGATCATATAACTTTGAACCACAGTTTAGAACACTTGCTTGAGAAAATGATACTAAGTAAAAAGAAGGTGACTGGATATACACCAACCTTTAAAAACATGGGAAAAAGACAGTTTTTTAACAGTTATTAAAGCATGTAAGCCTATTCAAGTAGACTCCACAAATGAGGATTATAAAGCCACTTTAACAAAGAATATCAAATCAGTGTGGGTTACACGGTGTGGAACTTTTACAGCTTCGGCAGTGGTATTATATACAAATTATGTATTTTACTTGCTAATTGTACCACTGTGCTGAACAACAGTGCAGCTGTGTTTGTCATCAAGTATGGAGCCCGAGGTTAAATTTTGTTTATATGCAGCTGCTGGTATTGGAAAAATAAAGCTGAAAGGCAAAAGAAAATGGGATGTCAGTCTTCATTTTAATAGGTCCGAATATAACATTTTTTTATATGAGATCAGTAATCTGAAATAAAGGCTGAAGCTAAGTTTTTAAGATTAAGTAAATATTTGAAATTAAAGGGGACCTGAGGTTGTTTTTATTTATTTTTAATATTCAAAAGTACATGCAGGTATACGCATACATATATGTGTGTGTGTGTGTATGTGTGTGTAGTTAAGGAAAACAAGATTGTTTAGGCTCATCTTCTCTCAGCTCACTGTTTATAAAAACCAGGCAGACACTGAACCTTCATTCACTTGCAGAATGTGGTTATAAGCCAGTCCTGTTGTTACTGATTATGAAATGAGATGCTGCGGATTCAATCAGACACCAATTACACACAGGCTGCAAGTGCAAACTGAATGAGACCAAAATTAATTTACAAAAGTTTTGTAGAAGTTAAGGAGTTCTTATTTTCCAGACTGTAAATACATGAGAACCTTACAGAAAACTAGACTTGTAATAAGTGTGACATAAGATACAGCATGTTCAATTTAAATACAAGTTTATCTTGCTCATAGTTTTCTAAAGTTGAGCCTAAAACCTCTCTCTCTCTCCGTCTACACATGTATCAGTGGCAGCTGCTGGTCTTTCAAAGAGTGGAGGCTCATTGTTGATTGATGTCACAAAATGTATCAGTTTATTTTATTTTTTTATTCAGACACTATTATTCATCCCTGTGGGGAAATTCAACCTCTGCATTTGGCCCATCTGGCCTGCTAGACCCAGGGTGGTGGGCTGCTGCAGTGTGGCACCTGGGGGTTTCAGGTGCCTTGCTCAGGGGCACCTCAACCATGGATGTGGAGAAATGCTTGTTTGGTACTCTGCCCGCCCATATCATTGGTGCCAGCTGGGGATTGAGCCGGCGACCCTCTGGTTGCCAGTCCAGTTCTCTAGCTGGTACGCCATGGAACCCCCTTTATATGTAAATTCAGACATGAATGTGAATGCCAGGAGTTTGTTGTTTTGCTTTGTTTCTTTCCTCCCTCTCCTTTCCTTCTGTGATGTGGTGCTTAACAGTGACAGACAGAAAAGTTAAGAATCACGACTTTTACCGCTTTTCTGGCGTTCTTTTGTATGGTCCCGGTCCAAGTACGAGCAAAAGGTGTCAGCAGCCCAAACTCAATCAAATGACTGGCTTTGGGTTTGGAGGTTCATGGAAGTAAGTGTTTCATAGTAAATTTCACTTCCTTTTACAATTTTAAAAATCTGATTGTCACTTTTAAGAGTACCATCCTCAACTGTAAAATTTCTAACGCTGTTACAAATGCTGATGGTGGTGTCGCCCTGACTGAGATGCCTCACTAGATGATGATGCACACGTTCAAAACTGGATTTGACCACAAAGACTCCGGTCCACTGATACACAATATTACTGAGCCCCATTCCACATTCTGTTCATTTTTTTCTACTTTGCTTTCATTCGGGATAAGATTAAAATACATTTTTAGGTTCAAATGGAACAAAAGTTGAAAATGTACCACCTCAGGCGTTGCATATTTACTTATTGACTTGGTGTTAATGTTGGATGGTATGATATTGTTCTATAATTTTAGTGAAAACAGTGGACACTTAAACTTTGATAAGTTAAGTGCAATATTACAGAGACTTGACTTTTCTGTATCTGTAGAGAGCTCTAGTTTTAAACCACAGCCTCTACTACACTAATATCTATATGTGGATGTTTATCTTCAAATTGTGAGCATCAGTTTTTTATCTTCATAATCATATTTTGCACTTCCTCAAAAGTCCTTCACAATCAAAATCTCCCAGCTTGTGTGCAAATATGTTCAGCAAATATGACCTGCAGCCCAGGTTGAGCCCTTCTTTCACTCAGGCTTCCCCTGGGTGCTCACATTCTCCTTGACTTTTGTTTGGTCTTGGATTATTATGAAATGACTTTGTCCAAATTTCCCCTGCCAGTTCAAAAAACAAATATCATATCAATCGCCAAGTCTTCACTGCTTCCTTGTGACCTTTATTTTACTTTCTTGATTTTTGAGGAACAGACAAAAATGTTCCCCACAACCAAATACACATTTCTTCCAACACATTATGGAAATGAAAAACATAGCAATCTTTAAGAAGGAGATCTGATCACTCCTTCCTGGACACACTGTTGAAAAAACTATATCAGCTATATCACCAAATCCTATTGAGGGAGGTGATGTGATTACACTCCTAGAAATAAGGGTTCCAAAAGGGTTCTTCTACAAGGGCTGAGGTTCTACCTAGAACCATTTGTTTCTGAAAAACCCTTTCCATTCTTGGTAGCACTAATGGTTCCAGTAAGAACCTTTTTCATCCAGAGAACCCTTTAAAAACTCTTTCTTAAATAAAGGGTAAAAGGGTTCTTGGTAACACTAACGGTTCCAGTAAGAACTATTTTGATACAGAGAACCTTTTTTTCGAGAAACAGTTTTTCAGGGATTATTGAAAACATGGGTATACGATTCTGCATCACCAGGGACGAACCTCCTGATTACACTTACCAATAATGGTGCAAAATACAATTCCTTGTGATTACTGATACAAATACTTTTCATATACATTGTTTTGTTTATTATTAATACTTTTAAAGTAAGCTCTTCTTCTCCAGATCCTGTTGATCAAGCTGTAACAGAAGTGCCCAACTTGGGATCTGAACATTTGCCACCGTATCTAAGGTCTCTGACAGTACTGCCTAAGCTAACCAGCCAGCTGTGCTGAGTCATCATGCCCACTGTTCTAGTCTATTATCTTGCACCTTCTGATCAGACATACAAATGAACCAAAAAGACGGTCCGATAACTGAAATGTTCTGTTATCATTTATTTTCACAACCATTAATTATGAAAGCAAGCTCTTCATCAGCAAATGTTGTGTATCTTGTGTGTAATCTGTACAATGTGTGACTTCTGCTTTGAGGTCACAGGTTCAATTCCCATGTTGACAGGTGCCCCAATGGCAGTCTCAGAATTTGTGTGCAGCTAAGCTGCCAGGACACTATTGTATTCCTAGGAATTCTTCTTTCTCTTTCTCCTTCTTCTTCTTCTTCCGAGACCATACTTCCCATGGTTGAAAACTCACCAAACTTTACAGAAATCTTCGATCCCATTCCAGATTTACTGAACTCCAAGATCATGAAAGTCCATTTTTTTTTAAAATCTGCCTTGACAACTGCTGTCTGGCTGGTGATTGCCTGAGGCTACTTGAGTATTAGCTCAGTCACTGAGCTAATTCTCACGGAGCCTCAGGCAATCACCAGCCAAGAACCAGCTCCTAAGTCAGGAGCTGGTTCTTGGTGCAAATGAACCTGAGTTCAAGCTCTGCTAAAGGTGATGATGCCAATGCATTAAAATACCAGCTGGTTTTTGCAAAATCAGATGCAGAATCTTTCAGAGTTGTGGTAGATTAAACATCAGTTATTCACTTATGGAAGGAATTGAATCATTTAAATAAACAAATTACCAACATCTCCATGTTGTCTAGGTGCAATATGTGTTTTTTCAGATTTTTGTCTTGATAACTGATTTTTTTTTTTTTTTTTTTTACAGTGGTTTCATATCTGCCTGCATGACAGTGAATGGCTTACTCAATTTGTGAAGCCACTGTTAAATTGCCACTTGCCAATTAACTCAGCACATCGATTCGCTTTTGGTTTTGGGAGTTGTGGATTTGAGTCTCAACTGGTACAAAATGAACATTATAATGTCAACTGTTTTTTCCTTCCTATTCTCCTGTTTTTTGCTCAGAATTGCGTAAATTTGCCAATAATAGCCCAGACCCGACCCATCACTGTGCAGCAGCTATAATTGTGTTTATTTTTTAAAACATTAGTTGCATTTCTACCTTCTTCAGTAGGAAACGACACACAGCAAAGACCTACCAGCCTCTTTCTGGGGCATCTAAGTGAGCTATATGACTCACTGGACACAAGGTTTTGAAAGTTTGCTACAAGTCAGGTGATCTAGGGATGCAGTTTGAAGTTGTGAGTTCAAAGCCTGGTTGATGCAGAGTGACCATGTTAATGGCTACTGAGGTGATGTGTGGATTATCCATCCATCCATACCCACTATTTCCTGTGCAGGGTCACGGGGTCTGCTGGAGCCTAACAGTTCTCTCCAGGCGAAAGGCAGGGGTACACCTTGGACAGGTCACCAGCCCATTGCAGATGTGTGGATAAGTGACAGACAATTTGAAAAGTACTAAACACTTATATTACAGACAATTTTACGCATGTATTTGTCTCCTCTTCCATGATTGGCCTCATCCCATGGCCGCTGTACCCTGCTGACTGGCTTTGTCAAGTTGTGAAGCTGCACATAAGTTCAGTGATAGAGGAAGGTCTTTGATGTCAGAGGTTGAAAGATCAAGCCTTAACTGATGCAAAAATCACATTGTTATGCTTACTTTCATGCTACATCATCAGAGTTTGTTGATGCTGGGAACTGAACCCTGATCTCCCAGGGGAAAGGGCAAGGTTTGGTGTGTTGGGCCTGGGAGCTGACCCCATGGTGGCTGTCATGTGGGAGTTAAGAACTGGTTGCCCCATGGATTGCACCATATATTCTGGTCTTCCCCCTCTACAAACCAGGTGTGACATACCAATACTGATGACTGTGAACAGAACAGAAGAAAGAAGAACAGAAGAAACTTCAGAGAATCAAGGTGAGCTCAATATAATATCGTATTT
>JBAMYA010019846.1:0-16818 GCA_037176975.1 Arrhamphus sclerolepis | reverse complement strand
CCCCTGTGGAGGCTCGAACCAGGAACCTTCTTGCTGTGAGGCAACAGTGCTGACCACCAAGCCACCGTGCTGCCCAAGATATATGTAATAATAAATAAAGAAAACATAAAAGGCCAAGAAGATGTGACCTTCACGAAATCAGCAACAAAAGTAAATTAAGCACTAGAATATCTACTTCTTGTATTCAACTTAACATACAAATATATAGTATATAATACAAACTAACCACTAACATCCACAACAGAAATATAACAACATATATATATATATATATATATATATATATATATATATACACTAAACATATACACATACAGACAAACACACATGCTTCTAATTATTCATATACGCACACATGCATACAAACCCAATATATACACATATACATAAACCTACATATACACATATATAAACATACATATGTCCCCTCATACATACAGGCATATGAAAACACACATATACACATACCCACACATGTGCATGTACACAGATATTCACACAAATATGTAACAGTCAAATTTCTTATTTTGATAAATGCTGTTTTACATATAATTTGAGTGTATTGACATTGTTAGTAAGTATGATATGTATGAAATATTATGGAAATATGAAATAGGTGCTCTGCTTGTCAGTTAAACTACTGCAAATCTACTGGCTATAAAACTAACTGTCCCCAGGGGATAATAAGGCTTCTTGGACTTCTTTTCTAATGTCATTTTGTATTAATTTCAGTTGTTTCTGATTTGAGGTTGCAGATCCAGTTGGACATTTCTACAGGATACAAATAACCAACTGTACACTGGATAAGCTCCATCATTTCAGCTCGGTCCAGAAACAAATCTCTGGTCTTCCCTGTGGCCTGATGAAACACCTGACAATAAACAGGCTCACCATCAAACTATCACCATCAATCTTAACATACAATGTGGTATTACACAAAGACACTAGAACTAGTTGCTTTGCATGCTACATTAAGTAGATATCCATGCAATGCAGCAGCATGTGAGACATTACATCAGATATTCTCTACACCAGCAAAATAATGCATTTCAAGCTCAGTTACCAGTACAAATTGAAACAGACTACACTTCTTCGAAATGGGCACTGTTAAAAGGTTGTGAAAAATTGAAGATTTATGTGGTTCATATATTTCACTTTGCCAAGAGAAATTTGTGTTGCCAGATCTTGCTAGAACGAGCCTCTGAGACCGACAGGCCTTGAACAAAGTAAATTTTCTCCTGATTTGTTGAGCTGAAGAAAGACAGCTTCGTGTTCGAACGTTCCTGAAGACGTGCGAGTTGTGTGAAATGGTTCTAATATTTACTTCTGAGACTATGGGCTGAAAGAGACAATCAGAATCCAGGCTCACTACCTTCATCAGAATTAATGCTCCTCCCAAAGTGGCCCATCAAATTGGAAAAGCATGTGACACAGATACATGAAATGATCAGTCGATCATCCTATTTCTGAACTGTCACCATAGCTGCTGCTTCAGCATGTTTAATTATATCTAATTTTTGAATGGTTTCACATATTATGGCCATTTTTCAAAGGTTGACACACTTTCCTCAGTGAAATGACATCTGAGTGCCACCTTCTAATCACCATCCACTTCATCAACCATCCAATTATTGGCATCAAAAGAAAAAAAGTCCAGTTTGGTAAAACACTTTTTTTGCAGGGAGCTTGAGAAGACGTTTTTTAATCAGATGTGGAGTAGACAGACTAATTGAACCAAGAGAAAAAAAAAGAAAAGTATTGATGAAACCAAAAAAGTATAAAGCGTTTAGTACTACCAATATCATAAATAAAATATGAGCAGATATTGAGTGGAACAGCATTAAATTCAAGCCATCACAGGGAGAGTTAAACCAAAACTCCAATTTCAAATTCACTGAATTCCCAATAAGTCAAATTGATGGACTCATTTTCATTGCAGTAAAAGGAAAAATAAAAGAAGAAGCTCTTTTATAGGTTCCCTGAACTTTACAACTCTTCTGTCTTCTGTCTTTCACTGATGTGAAATTTCAGTGGGCTGTGTTATGTTTTTCACCTATTTAAGAGGCGGTAAGGTCACAATAGACTGAGCTGAATGGTACGGAGTTGTCATTCAGCACTGCAAGACAGAATTTATATATGAATGTATGAACTGTGAAGGCATGTCAGAACTGAAATGGTGTGTCAAGAATTCCTCTGTTATTTTATTGTTTGTTTTAATATGAATGCGGTAGGTGGTGAGTGCTAATTTCAGACTCTGCTGCAGATAGAACACAGAACAATAGTTTAATAGCTTAATGCATATTGTTCAGCTTTCAATGTAACTTTGCTCAGTGGGTTGAAAAATATGATTTTTTCTTTTGCAGTTTATAATAAACACTTCTCTCATTTTGTGAGACCTTGCTAATGTGACTTTAATAAGAGTATCTAGGAATCAATGAGATTTTCTGCTAAAACATCTACTCAGCAGAGCTTTAAACATTGTTTAAAGTAACACAAAGGAGGTTTTTTTTCCATATCCACTGTAATTCTTCTACTCACCTCTGCCATGATGTCCGCTAGCTCTATGAGCTAATGACATAAAAGAGAACAAGAGACTGAACAATGACTTTTTTCATATAAAGTTTTTAAGTCCATGGAAATAAAAAGAACAAACTGTTAATTCCATTGTTACATTGATCCAGTTTGGTGCAGTACTTTGAGATGCATATTATAAAATTAGCTTGTGTTTTTCACTCATTCATGGCTTTCAAACTGGAGTGGAAGTTGGGTTTGTGCACATGCAAGAAGAATGTCACAATCACTGAGATCCACAAAAGAATCTCTTACATATGTATGGCTTTCTGCATCTGATGAAAAGAAATTGTACTCAAGTTTCTGCCTTTGTGTGCACACTCGCTTTTTGATATGCAGCTACAGAGTTTTCAAGCATCTGGTCCCAGAACTTCCTCAGCTTTAGACCACTGGAACATGGCTCAATGAAAAAAAATAATTGCTTGAGGAATTGTTGGGTGGGGCGGGGGTGGGGAAAGTAAAACAGATTGTGTGTCTTCACAAGGATCAAAAGAATCCTGAAAGTTTGGTGTCCAATTAAAAACCAGTGAGAACACACGGAGAACACAAACCGTGGTACCCCTAATCACTGCCACCGTAGTTATCCCTCTTTGAAAAACAGATGGGAACGTGTTCCAAATTTGGCACACAGATTACACGTGTAAATCACATTTACTCTGGTTGTTCGTGTGGTGAACATCATATAAAGGTTTGAGATTCATTAACTAAAAGAATCAATCAGCAGATTAATTCAAATATTGGAATTCATAAAGCGTACCCTCAACTTTAATTCTTAATTTATTCAAAGTGAAACAATTCTATAGCACTATTGTATCAGGGGTTGGTTTATTCCACATATGGATGAAAAATGGATCTATGACTGTAAATGGGGACTGTTTTTTTTTGGATGCGAGGCTGCTGAAGCTGTTGTGCCTTTTCACCTGATCTTCATTTTTTCATATGTAGGGGAAAATGTTGCCTTGGTGGTTTAAGTGTCTCGTCTCATAGTGAATGACACAAACCTCTACCACACGCTTAAAGATTCTGGTTTAAATTAGCTGGGCGGTAACACTGAACTGCCACTGACTGTGGTTAAACTCTTTCACCACCTCGGAAGTTGCAACATGAAAAGCTTCCAAACTACAAAAGAACATTTTTTCAGAAAAGTAGTTACTTTTAGCAGCACATGGTTGTTATCATACATAAAGTGGTTCTTTTTTCATCACCAAAAGCTTTAAATTCAAATTAATTGACAAAATTGATTTATCATTCAAAGTCTCAGGGCATCCAAGAGTGTCCAGCAAGCGCCAGATCCATTTCCTGGTGACAATTCAGCTTTAAGTTTTCAGTTTTAAGTTTTATCAACAATAGACAAAGACTTAGGCTACGTTCACGCTACAGCCTGAAGTGACTCAAATCCGATTTTTTTCGCCTATATGTGACCTGTATCCGATCTTTCATTGGTTAGTTGGGTAGAGCGATAGTTGAGCATTAAACCTTGCAGTGTGAACGTAGTCTTAGTGTCCAGGAAGGCACCAAAGCCAATTCACTCAAATAACAACAATACTGGTCCCATCTGATTTTCCCCATTGAAGACCCATTCCAGCTAGAAAAAATGTCAATTGTCCAAAGAAGAAAAGTTGAATGCCACTATGCAAACAGTGAATGATCCTTAGCATCGAATCTGAGGGAGTCAGTTTACTTACAATTCCAACTAAAAGAACTGGCAGAAGTCAAGAATGGTGTTAAATTGTCCCCCAATAACTTAGGGGAAACGTGGTGGTGATCCATACATTTTCCAACATGATGCAGCACCAAGTCCATCCATCCATCCATTATCTATACCCGCTTTGTCATGTGAAGGGTCACGGGGTTCTGCTGGAGCCTGTCCCAGCTCACTGTGGGCAAAAGGCAGGGGTACACCCTGGACAGGTCACCAGTCCATCGCAGGCAGCACCAAGTCTCAAAACCAAATGTGGTACTAAAGTGTCTTGGATCTTAATAAGATCCACAACCTGTTGTAAATCTTCAAAAAAAAAAAAAAAAAAAGCAGGTAGACAAGATGAAAATTATGAATTTTGATCAATATTCCAAATTTGCGGAGTAAAAAACGATCACAGTCAGTGTTTAGCTCAGAAACTGATTTCCAACAAGCCAGAACAACCTGCTGAAGTCGTGAAGAACATACTTCAAAACCATATTAAGTCTTTGAACGATTGTGGGTGTATTTGTGAATGCAAGTCTTTGAAACCTATGAAATGCTATTAAAAATAAAACAAAAACCACACAAAATGTATGATCTATGCATATTGAAGCAGAATAACCCCTTTACAAACTTTAATTCCTAGTTTGATATATGCTTATATATAATCAGATTTAGATTTATATTACACAGTAGTAGTATAGATTGGCCATTTCCTGACATGCAAGAAATGTGAAAGAATACAATATCTTTATTGTCATTGTAGCAGATACAACAAATTTTTAAAAAGTGCGAACCCTTTTGTGCATCAATAAAAACACCCCCCCCCTCAAAAAAACAACTGTTCTTCTAACTGTTCTGGAGTGTGCATTTCTTTTCACTGGTTATTTGTAAACATATTGCACATTTATTGTTTCTTTACGTGTTCAATAAAGTGACTGCAGTGGGGTAAAAAACTGTTTTTGAACCTATTTCTCTGGTCTTATGACTCTGTAGCGTTTGTTTGATGGCAGCAGTTCAAACAGGGAGTGTCCAGGGTGTGAATTGTCTGCAACAATGGTGTGTGCTTTTTTTTGAGGCAGCAGGAACTTTCGTCGTTTTAAAGTTGGGTACAGCGATAGTTGGCTGCAGCGTCTGTATAAATGACTGATGCTCAACTATTGATCAGTACCAACTCATGTAAAACTATTTTGCTCTTTTGCTATGTCTGAGCAACAGGAAGTAAACAGAAGGAAACTACAGTGCTGCAGAAAGAATCTGCACTGCCATCTAGTGTTTGCTGGTGTAATTAGAGTGTGAGGACAAATATAAATGTGAGAGATGGCGTAGGGGCCATCCTTAGCCTATGCATACCTGCTATGCAGAAGCTAAATTCAGCCTCAAGTCATGAAAAATACTTTCTTAGTCTTTCAGATCTCTCAGACCAAATAAAAGAAAGCCTCAAAGCCTTTTCTTTCTTAAAATATAATCGAAAGAAAGTGTTTCAAAGATCTTTTTCCTTCTCTTTGTCTTTTCTGCATAATCCACTGCCTGAGCACATCAATTATCAGTGTGTTTTCTCTGCTCTTTTCCCTTTAAGACAGTGTGAACAATAGACAATACGCTACAGGGGTCAGAGGTAAGTTGAATATGTTCTACAAAAAGAAAAATATTTTCTCCAAAAAACATTTTATACCAGCAAGGTTTATACAGTGGGGAGAAAAAGTATTTAGTCAACCATCAATTGTGAAAGTTCTTCCTCTAAAAAGATAAGAGAGGCCTGTAATTTTCACCATAGGTACACTTCAACTATGCAAGACAAAATGCCTAACGACAGACCTAAAACATCACTGCTCTAGAGGAGATCTGCATGGACGAATGGGCCAAGATATCAGCAACAGTGGTGAAAACCTTAAGACTTACAGAAAACGTTTGACCTCTGTCACTGCCAACAAAGGCTATATAACAAAGTATTGAGATGAACTTTTGTCATTGAACAAATACTTATCTCCCACTATCATTTGCAAATGGATTCTTAAAAAAAATCAGCCAATGTGATTTTCTGGATTTTTTTTTTCTCATTTTGTCTCTCATAGTTGAAGTGTACCTAAGGTGAAAATTACAGGCCTCTCTCATCTTTTTAAGAGGGAGAACTTGCACAATTGGTGGTTGACTAAATACTTTTTCTCCCCACTGTATTTGTTTAACTGAGGCTAAAAATATGAAGTCCAACGAGCGCTCAATACAAGTGAATCAGGCCATCATTAAGTTGAAAAAAAACCCACATCCATCTGTTGAAAAAAAAATATCAAACCTTGTGTTGAGATCAAGACTGGTAGATTCTTAAAAGGAAGAAAAGGTGAGCTCAACAACATCAACAGGCCTGTAAGACCAATGAAAGATAACTATCGTAGACTGAAGAATCCTTCCTGAAGTAAAACTCCATCAGAACATCAACAGAAGTCCAGGATACGATGGAGCAGGTGTGTCATTGTTATAGTAAAATATCAAGAGAGGCCTTCATGATAGTGGTGTTCATAACGAGGTGTAAACCACCAGCAATATTCAAGAACAAGAAATCCACCCCTGCTCTTTATTTGCAAATAAATGTATGGTATATATTTACATTTTGAAACTGCTGATCCTCATGGCACCTGTTAAAGATGAGCTTCCCTTGAGGCCACTCATCTTCACAACAACATTAGTAAGGCTGTTTGAGGTGATTTTGCAAATCTACCCTGAGAAGCTGTGGGTGAAAAGTTTAAATTTAATAAGTCTCTCGCCAACACTTGGAGATCGCTGCTTATGACTTCCTGACTGCAATATTATTCATTATTACTTTCTGGAATATTATTCTCATTCATTTGTGTTGTGTACTTACACAGCAAATTAATGGCTGTTTTGACACTTAGGAGAATAAATTTGGTTTTGTTTTTTTATTATTATTATTTTATTATCATATAATTTCTCAGTGATAGTGTTATTATTTAAAGCAGTACTATTATATTCAACTTTTTAACAAATATAAAGACTCAGAGCAGTGATCAGAATGTTGTTATAGGTGAAAAAAAAAATAGTACTCTATAATGTTTGATCTCTCTGATGTTGCCATGGCAAAGTTACCAAAACCCAATACCACACATTAGAGTAAGAAGGAGGGCGTGGAAGGTGGTGGAGTAGATAATAAAGAAGATTTTCTATATTCTTTTCAAGCTGCCAGGTCAACACCAGAAGAAGAATGTAGAATTATAGAGTCTGAGTGTACAGTAATTATTTTACAAAGACTGTTCAGATATTTTTCATCTGTGTTTTTTTATTCTTTTAGTCCCACAATCAGCTGCAGATTCCATCATGCAGCACTACAATGTAGCTGCATACAACACCTCAGTGAAGGTCCTGTGCCCTACACAGCCTCTGTGTTTACCTTTATTGCTCGGTGCACCAGCATTTCACTCTGGCATAACTTGAGCCTTTCTGCTGCACAGTGACTCAGGTGATGGATCAGTAACAGGATGAGCTTGACTGCACCAAAACTAACTCTAAGAAATTAGATGAAGAGCCTAAGGACAGGTCTGGCTTTCCAGCTTTTCTGTAAACAGATACATTGGGATTTTATGTTCTCCAGATGCTCATTGGTTGGTAGCATGGATTATAGGCTCATAGTGGTTACCCTTGAGCTGAGAAATCAAGCTACATGCTCTCAGCCACATCTAATATAGTCCTGAAGTATCTGCCATTAAGGAAAAAAGCATAACAAAAGAATAGCAGGCCAGAAGCATTTGTAGCAGTTTGATCAAATGTTTCCACAGTTGCAGAATGCAAACAGGTCATTTCATGCAAACAGACGTGAAAACTCAGCTGAAAAACACTGGCTTACTTATTCCAGAGCAGCCATAGTTTTCCTTTGTAGCACATCATCCCTGCAGTTACACCTTTCTTGACTGTTGATTGTTAAAGTGGTCCCCTATTCATCAAGTGTCCTGCTCTATGCAAATATAGACAGTACTTAGCTCTATTGAGAAAAAGTAAATTGTTATTTTGAATCCCATTTATCAATAAAATGTTATGAATTGCATACAAAACTCTTAGAATAGTTTTTTTTTGTGTGTTGTTCTGTTGATCTCATGGATACAAGTGGATATGAAGGACTGTTATAAATTGATTTTTAAGAGCACAATATACTTATTATACAATATACTTCATTTATTTCACCTAACAAAAATCAATTATAAAATAAATGGATAATTGAGAGTGATTATTAAATGTACAATCACATGTGTCCTAGTGGAAAACTGAAACAGGATTTTTATGTCATCAGTCGTCTATCTGGTAGGATAGAACAGCAAAGTAAAGTCACAGATTATTGTGATGAATTACTGCACTGACAGGGATTTCCTCTTTCGCCTCGCCCTGACTCATTAAACACGCTACACTTTCACAATGTAATTGGATTCTTATCAACTAGTTGCTATTTCAGGCCCAAAGACGAGAAAAAAGACTGTGCTGCTTCTTATCTCACACATACCACCTTAGAGTCTTGCACACAAATGGATATTACTTTTAGTTTTACATCTAATTGATCAATACCAATGATTCAATAATGCTTGCTGCATTTAGAGTTCTTACACTCTGAGCTTTAGTCACCAAGGGAACATTTGTTGTTCTAGTTCAGGTGTATTATTTTCAGTTTCGCTGTTGTTAAAAGTTCTTCACCAATACTATAATTTCATTCATAATGCACTTTACTATACAGTCTCCAAATTCTGCAAATGCAATTTTTTTCCCTTCGTACTGTCTTCCATTAAATCAGACTATGTTTGATGTCAGTTAGGGTTGCCAAAATTATTTCTATTTGTATAAATTCCAAAAAAAAATGTAGAGAGAGAGAGAGAGAGAGAGAGAGAGAGAGAGAGAGAGAGAGAGAGAGAGAGAGAGAGAGAGAGAACCATACTGGAAACCATTTCCATACTGGCCTGGCTGTGTGGTCATTAAATGAATCATCATCATCATCATCATCATCATCTTGTTTGTATTTGGTAGCGTTTCCTTTAAATTGTTTGACACGGGTCAAATGTTTTGGGTTTCCTTCCACAAGCTTCTCACAATAGTTTGCTGGAATTATGGTCCATTCCTCCTGACAGAACTGATACAACTGAGTCAAGTTTGTCAGCTGCCTTGTTTGCACCAGTTATTATAGTTTAGAAAAAAAAGTAGGACTTAAGCTGACATTTACAGTGAAAAAGAAATTCCTGTAACTGAAATAAAGATAACTAAATAAGAACTTAAATTAACGATTCAAAACTAAATGAAAAAAAATAGGATTATGTGCAAAACTTTTTTTTTTTTTTGTTTTGCCTGCTGCCTGGAAGCGAGCAGGTCAGACCACGATGTCATGAATTCTCCATCAAGAGAAATAAGTAAATACATGGATGAGGTTCAGCAAGGAATCCTCTATGACACACTGGATTTCTGGAAGTAAAGGAAGGTGTTCATTACAAAACCACCAGAGACCTTTGACATTACATTTTTCTAATTAAGTAAAGAAAGAAAGAAAGAAAGAAAGAAAGAAAGAAAGAAATAGATTTCTGTTCTGTATGACATTGTTTTAGAGTCAACACTTCAAAAACTATGATTACAGCAAAACAACTAAAACCAACCAATTTTCAAAACTACAACTAAAACTACAAATGTGTTTGTTAAACTAACTAAAACTAAACTGAAATAATCAAACAAAAACAAACAAAATAGAAATAAAAACTATGGAAAAAATGCTAAACTATTATAACCCTCCACTGCAAAACATTGACTTATTTGTCCTAAAACCACTTTGCAACTAATCTGGCGGTGCGCTTAACATCATTGTCCGTTTGAAAGAACCATTTTCACCTAAGTTTTAACTTCCTGGCTGATTTCTCGAGGTATCGATTCAATATTTCTACATAGCTCTCTTTCCTCGTGATGCCTTATGGTTTTTGAAGCGCACCAGTCCCTTCTGCAGGAAAACAACATGATGCTAGCACCCCCGTCCTTGACAGCTGGGTTAATGTTCTCAGGGTTGTAAGCTTCCCTTTTTGTCCTCCAAATGTAACGATGGCCATTATGACCAACCAGTTCAATTTTCCTTTCATCAAACCACAGGACATGTCTCCAAAAATTAAGATCTTTGTTCCTTTGTTCATGAGAAAATTTCAATCTGACTTTTAATAACATAAACATAATAAACTATTTTCTGGAAAAACAAAAATCCTTTCTTTGATTAGTCTGGCATTTAGCAAATATTTTTTATTATTATTATTATTTAATTTACAAAATATATATATATATATATATATTGACAATCCTGATTTACCTTAAACGAGAAAAATTTAGACTGATTTAATATCAAACACTGAAGAAAAAAAAGGTTGTGCTTCTCTTCATAGTGTATGTAAACAAAAAGAAAAGAAAATATAGGGATTGGCTGGAGCAATGTTTGTTATAGTTATAGTTAAGAAAACTATAACTATAAACTCTACAGAGTACGGTGGGCATCTAGTGGATGTTGAGGAGATATTAACTGAATGGAAAAAAAAGAATTAGTGTACAACTGCCAAGTCAAATATTTGCTTTACTTTGTATTAAATGAATATTCTTACTCTTAAAGATCGTCAGGAATTGTTGCAATTAATTTTTGAGAATCCAATAATTTCCTTGTTGTTCCTAAGAATTAGAGAAGGTAGTTAAAAGTAACACAAAAATAATCCCCATTTCTGTGCTTGTCAGAGTAAATATGGGGTTCTAATGTCACTAGCATAAAATAAGTCATCCACCACCCAAATCCAAACTGCAAGTTATCAGTTTTTCAGAGTAGAATAATCCAGTCTCCTCGTATTCATTTCATTTTGTGATCTTCACCTACAACATCAAATCGTGCTCCTTTCACTGCACTTTGCCAACCTTTCTTTCTTGGCTATTAAAACTGATTTTCATCAGCAGTTATGTAGTTCACTGAACCTTAGACTGAAATGAGCTAACAGCGGACAACTACTAATTTACTTATTGTTTTATATTCTAAGACGCAATATCAGTAGGTGTTGTTTAATGTTTTTTTTCTACCAGTTGGAAATTGGAAATTCCATTTTCCCTTTTGTACACAATATTGTACACAACTTGTAGGCAAGGCCATAATGTGTCCCCATTAAGGTTATACAGGCATGTTATATTTAAAAAGCAGCACATAATCACATTTGATTCATGTTTTCCCGAAAAGATAGGCTTTTTATTTTCAAATTTATGAAATGTTTATGGGGATGAATATGATATATGAATTGAATAGTGCCACTAACCTCTTTTTGCAGCCCGTAAGAGCAGAGTGTAAATTAATCAGAAGCGATGTTATTAATGAGATAAAGACATTATGCTGTATCTACAGTGCAAGAAAAATACATTAGACTATTTGCATAATTTGCACACAATATCTCTGAAATGGAAATCCCAGATCATTTGTAGCTTGGTCTTTGAGCTGACAGATATGAAGCTTCAGTCAGCCTTCACAGAAGACTCATTCCTCTTGTGAGTCTTTTTTCTTTTTCTTTTTTTTTTTTTTGTCAGCGAATGATGTTGATTGTAATCAGATGGTAACTGTAGATCTGTCTTTTTCTCATCTTTTACACTGTCTGGCTTTTTTTTTTTTTCATGCCACTTTCCTATCAATAGAAACATTGTTCAGCTGTTGCAGAAACTAAGAAGCAAGTCTTTCTGTCAGACAACAGTCTTTTGCATGCTCAGTGCACAATGCCCAAGAAAAAGTCACACTCAGTGACAGATGCGAGGCTGAAACACACACATACATGAGCACGGGCTGTTTAATCACACACACTGGCGGACAAGCGGCCCACTTTTTTTTTTTCTCTGTAACCTTTGATCCTTTGTTGCCAAAGAGGCAAAGAAGGACAAATCTCATTATCTGTGACATAAATCAGCGAGGACTCTCATCTTTATTCTTTGTGTTACTTATTCTTTGTGTCGTTTTCGAAACAGGTCAGTCACTGATGAAGGATTAGTCGACAGAAAATTAATCTATGGCACTAACATCTTAAATCTCAAAGAGTTCCTGAGAAGATGGAGAAGTAGAGTGAATGTGGAATCTTGATGCTGCAGGATACATCCGATGAGGTCTCTGATTATTCACAGTATGATGGCAGCAGGAAATGGTGACAGCGAAATCCAGTAGCGTCAGTGATATGATTGAAAAACCAGTAGTGTGTTTATGAATTCTGATTGTTGATCGTTTTCCTGACTGTTGGAAATCACAGTTGTTTAACACCACTGACCTTGGAGAAATCATGCTTCAACTGAGCGTTGAATATAACTTGAATCCAGAGTATTTTCTAAGAGATGGCGTGGTTGTACTTATTCTGTTGCTGAAATTCCCCCTCTCCATCATTCTGCTTTGAGCCAATCTTTAGCTTCCACACTGGCAGAGAGTGAGTATGGGTTTCAGAGAAAGTCACTGCAGGGTGCAATTTTCCATTTGTCATGCATTTTTCATACTGAAGCCAAAAACAAAATTGAAAAGAAATATTTCCTCAATTATACAACCCTGGGGCGCATGTTGGTGGTGTGATTTGTGTGCCTGTGTCTGGCAAAGGTACAGTACAAGGTTGTGGCATCCATCTGTGTAATGTTATTTATGTTGTCTTTGTGTTTTTTGTTTTTTTCTTACCTTCAGTTGCTATGTAACAACATGTGGAAGACTAGAAACAAGCTTAAATACGTACCAAAATGGATTTCATACCATAAATTCCTCTCAGATTGACTAGAACTATGAGCAATATTTACTATTACTAATTAATTCAGTTTCAGATTTGTCAGTTCTTCATGTACTCGTTCAAATCCATTTTAGTCTGTCTGTTTGCTTTACAGCATGTGTACTTCTAATTAGGCTCAACTACAGAATGCAGAATATTGTAAAATTGTGGTTTTGTGTTAACAATGGTGCCATACAAACATAAAACCTACAGTAAAAACCTTACATTGAGTATTTCAATCCTCATGTTTTGTTTCTTATCAGTTACAGGGTTTATTTTTTAGTGTAACTTTAGGTTTGTGATGTCTCTAAACCAACATAAGAAAGACAAAATCTTGCACACACGGCATGTCTATCCAAAATCAATTGAGACTTTTTTTCTCACTCTCTAACATTAAATCAGACTAAACATTTTCTGATTTAGGTCAGTTAGGGTCACCAAAATTATTTTGATATATGCAAAATGCCAGAATAACGAGAGATAATATTTTATTACTTTCTTTAAAGCTTTAACAAAGAATGTTATGTCTTTATCATTTAGGAAAGCCAAGATGATGATTGTATGGTTTGGCTTGTTAATTGACAATATCCGAGTTAAACGAAGACACATCTGTGTATGTGTTTAAGGCACACCTGAAAGGCGCAGCTTTCTTGTGTGACATCATGGGAAAATCTAAAGAAATCAGCCAAGATATCAGGAAGACAATTATGGACTTCCACAGGTGTTTATAATCTTTGGGTACAATTTCCAGATTCTTAAAGGTGCCACGCTCATCTTTTCAAAAATTATCCACATGTACAGTAGGCTATAAACACCATAGGAATCATATTGTGGGGGTGTTTTGCTGCTGGGGGGACTAGTGCACTTCAAAATAGATGGCGTCATGGAAGGAAAATGTGAAGTCAGATAGTCCTAGAAAAAGGTATCTATAGTGTATGTAAACATCTGGTTTCAGCTGTACCATCATAATTTCAGTGATAGTAATGACATTGTATGTCAACAATGCTAACAATGACTAAAGAAATGTATGGAAACTTTTGGCTTTCAACAAAACTTGTGAAGAATTCTATAAAAAATAACTGGCATAATTCTGGAATTTAGCAGTGTGTTTAGTGTGTTTTTATATAGTGTATGTAAACCACTGACTTCAAATTCATGTATATAGAGTGAACATCTTTTTCTTTCAGCTTCTTCTTTTATTTTCCTTTCCCTTTCTTTTTATCTGTTTCCATCCTTCCCTGTCTTTTGCATCTTCCTCTGTCACAAACCCACTGCATATCCTCTTTCACCACATCCAGAAATCCCCTCTTTGAATTTCCCCTTTTTTTCCTGCCAGCATCCTTACACTAATGTATTCATTATTTGTCCTCTTTATGTGGCCAACATGTCTCAGTCTAGCGTCTCTAACGTCATATCAGAGACATACAGCACATAAGAAGGAGCAGGATATGTTTGTTTGAAACAGGTAATGATAAAGACATTGAAAAAAAGAACCTAAAATTTATTTTTTTTAAAAACTAAAGATTATTTCCCACTTAGAAAAAAAAAAGGCATGTCAACAGTTAATAGAAACCAAAATAACCATTCAATGTTTATATTTAGATTAATACTTGAAGTGTTACTTTAATTACTTTCACAGTCCAGTCTACAGCAATGAATCAATTACACCCATACCAAGACAGGCCTATAAACCAATAATTAAATAATATAGCCTACTAATAGTGTAATTTATTATAAATAATAAAACAATTATGTTTCAACTTTCAGCCATATTACAAGGGCAGACAATACTGCAAGATACACTATCAATAAACTATATTTTGACTGCGCTTTTCAATATTCTTAAGAATAAAGAGAACACAGAGAAAGCTCAAATACAAAAAAAAATAAACACTGAATTCTAAGTGGAAAAAATACAAATTAGCCTATTTAAGGCAAGTGAAGTTATCTGTTCATGCAACAAGATGTGTTTACTAGACAAGAGATCTTGCTTCCAGCTCAGATTTCGTAGGCATTTATAGGTTCTGAAAAAGCTGAATTTTAATTCAAATAATCTAAAAACAAACCTGTTAGAGCACGTAGAAGGGGAAGGACTGAAAAATTTGCAATACAATAAAATAAAATAAAAAAGTTAATTCTAGGAACAATACCTAAAGTGATTAAACTTGATATTACTTAATGTTAGCAGAGAATGTTTTTACTTGAAACAAATCTAAAATTATTTGTGACAATGGACTTTATTCCTGTTGCGCTTTAGGTGAAACAGTTCCAAGTGTCAGAAGAACTAGAAGCAGCAGTGAATAAAAAGTGAAATGAGGTGGACCGCTGCCCCTGATCCACCTCGTACTGGCTCCAGTTGGGCCAGTAAGAGGTTAAAAGGAGGGAGGTCATTGCTGGTGCCTGGACAGACACTGATAGGTCACCGCTCAGTGGTCTGCTCTCGGCGGCTCTCATCCGTAAAATAACTGCTCTCCGCCTCCGAGATGCGCTGATTACAGATTGTTTTTCCGCGAGAGCAAACAAACAAGACTCCGCTGGATTTATCTCCACCGTGAGCAACTATGAAGTTATTTTCTGGCGTTATCTGCGCGTGACAGCAGTGGACTATTAAGTTTGTGGAAGTTGGCGACGACGAACGGCAGGTAAAATAAAAACACTTTTTCTTTCTCTTTCTTTTTCTTTTCTTTTTTTAAGCGTTTTTTCCAGCTGAATCTGTCCCGGTCTACGACAGTTTCAGCTTCAGTGTTGCACGAGACAACGGCAAGTTTGGTCAACTGATGAAACTCAGAGCGCGACAGAGATGAAAGTACTCTTTTTTTTTTAAAGTCCTCATTATAACCAGTTATAGTTACTTTCATATCCCGACAGCAAAGAATAATTGAACATAACTTGATATGAATGCAGGCAGTAAATTCCTGTGTCGATGAGAACCACAGGCGTAATGCACTTGTTGTTTAGTTCCTGTCTGCGTCAGACTGATGCTGCTCCACTTATTGTCTCTTCTTAGATAAATATATCTGATGATAATCACTCAGCAGTTATTCTATTATATACTCAGAACTATGTGAGAAACATCCCCACCCCCTCTCTCAAACACACACACACACATCCTATGAGTTTAGGGGACTGTGGTGTTTCCAAATTGCTATATAGTTGACTACATACAAGGGCTGGAAAATATGACCCTGAATCAGTTTCAAATTAGTAATTATTTTAGCTCTATTTTGTTCTTGGAATCATCAGTGATAAAGGATATGCTGCAAATGTGTCATAGCAGTCATAGCATTATGACTCCCCACTTAATGAGCAAGTCCTCTCAAAAGAGCTCAGGCCAGTCAGGGTCTGGACAAAGAACATCTGAGGGTGTCCTGGAGTGTCTCTGCTCGGATGTCATGAGTAGATCCTTTGGGCCTTGTGGGTTGTTTGGCGGGTTTTCTGTGGAAGGGGATTGATCAGGTCCCACCAGATTGCTATCAGTGGAGTTTGAAGACCAAATGAACACCTCAGATTCTTTGCTTTGCCTTTTCAGCACATCTTTTAGGGGGAAACATGGTACAATATTGAGGGTGTAATTGGTCTGCAAAAATATGTAGGTCAGTGCAGAGTGCCAAAGTAGGGTGAACGTGAATGCCAGGATGCAGGTTTTCCCAGCCCAACATTTTGCTGAAATTGATATTTACTTACGTTACCTGTCAGTGGTCATACTGTTAAAGGGCAACTAGCAGGTTGGACACCACTATACAGCATAGTGTACATTAATGATAGAACAATTAGATTTTCAGAACCAGAGAAATATAT